>JADDOH010011699.1:0-22020 GCA_016648135.1 Agrypnia vestita
CCAATAAATACCTACTTAATTTTTTTCTACATTAATTTAAACAATAACTACCCTTAATATATATGGTGGCACACTACCGCCATCTATGAAAATAAAAAAAACATATAATTCACCAAACATATTTTAAACAAAATGCGTAAGTAGATATATACGGTACCTATCTAGTGCGACAAAATTCAATAATAAATAATTGGATATACATTATCTTTACTCGTATTTATTAATTAATAAATATATAGGTATTAGCTTTTTAAATTATGATGTTAATTTATATTGTTGCTCTATTGATATTTTTAACTGTGACATGTCAAATGTTTCACATCATGTGCGACTACTGTATGGCTCGCTCGTTTTTTTAATGATTTTAAACCGCCTTTAAACCATGTGTATAAAGGATTTTAAACAATTTCGATAAAGTGTCAGACAGGTCTTAAAGGGGGGGGGGTAAGGTTTTTAACTTTTTTTTGCATTTTATTTTTAATTTTTTAAATGAATGTATAACATCGTAAGAATATTGTGTCAAAATTTCAAGTCAATCGGAGCAAAATTGACGAAATTATGAACATTTGAGCGATACTCAGACTGATTTTCTATACCTGCTCGGGCAGCTAAGAGACGCGCTCACCTGAGGACTACCGGACGTGCTATTGTATTTGAAGAGTTTTGCATAGATAAGGACAAAAATATGCTGATGATGAAAGCTCTTTGCTGTGTGAACATGGCATCGACGATTATGTGTAAGTATAAAATAAATGTCGAGTTTTATTTTGAATTTGACAGTGTGCAAAACTTTAAAGCGTTTTCCCCACATCTTACGTTTTCAAAGTCGGTGTCCATCATAACTTCAAAACTACTGATCCTTTTGAAATTTTGAACACTATTTCTGTACATAATTCACGAGGTAACGCTGTAGACTTTTTTTCAAATTTGTTATTAATTTTTATTTTTTAATAACAAATAAGTCGATATTTTTCGCAAAAAATCGCGTTTTTCCCTTCAAAGTGTTTCAAAAAATTGAAAAATTGAAATTTCAAAAAACCCTCCCAGCGTTACTTGGGAAAACCTATTATCTAACGAATGAACTTTGATTTTTTGATTTCAGATGATCTAGCACCAAGTTATGATGAACACCGCAATTCTACTTTTTTCCGAGATACGTCCGAATAATTGCTGCCATTGCCGTAATTATTTAATATTTCTTCTTGAAAATTTTACACAATATTCTTCGAATGTCATACTTTAATGTACTATTAATTTTAATTAAGAGATTTTAACTGTGTCGTCACAAAAAATTCACAAAAACATGCCTTTTTTGTACGAATTAACCTTACCCCCCCCTTAAAAGAGCATGGTCAATCACGCAATACATTGAATTTGACACTTGTAAACTGAATGTCCAGCCTCAAACATAAGATCTTTTTGCCTTCTGTAAATTCATAAATTAAAATTAAATAAATTATATGGTTTATTTATTACACTATCGAATAAATATGTTAAATCAAATTTCACTACCAAACTGAGCCTGAATCATAAATATCCGGGGTAGCGCTAATGAATGAGATCGAAAACGAGTATTGCGAAACCGGCTTAAACTAAACATGTATTTTTGTATATTCGAACCACTGACTGTTAACTAGGCATATTATCAAATATCGCTTTCCAAATGAGTCAAAGTTACGAAGATTGTATCCAGGTTAGCATTACTGGATGCAATCTTCGTAAAATACACTTGCTGCTAGGCCCTGGGGTTGGACTTCAAATTGTTGATAATTGATTCAAATTGTTGATAATTGTATTCAAGGGATTGTTGAAACTGGTTGTTTTACAGAAAATATTGTAATCATTGAGAATTTTTTTTTTTTTTAATTTTACCCTATAATTTCATTTTTTTAGTTTATGTATATGCTTTTGATAACATTTTGACGGTAATAATCTTTAAAAATTCTAGATGAACATATATATAGGTATAGCGTGCATCAGTTTCCTAATATATAGTAAAATCCCATTAATTCGAACCCGATAATTTAAAATTCCCTATAATTCTACATTTTCAAATAAAAAAGTCCCAAATGTTAATTTAAAAATAGATTAACCCCGTTAAATCGAAAATACGCAGTAATTCGTAATTTAAATTTTTAATAGTTGAAATAAGAAAAAATTGAAAAAATATTTAGATTTTTTCGCAAGTGAAAATAGCAAATATGTCAATATCGGGTAGGTTGGTACTAGGTAATAGAAATGTCACGATCTTTGTATTACCATAATAAATATTGCGTTTTCAAAATTCCGATGCTTGAGAAAGCCACGTAGATGTATTGTGACACCACTTGAATTGGTCGCAAAACATCACCATAACTTCAAGTTTGTGTTTACTGGGGTATTATGCCGTGTTGTTACGACCTTTCGGGCCGACGTTTCGAATCCCATTGCAGGGTCCATCATCAGGGCTGATGTGTTGTCTTGAATGTTGGTGTTGTGGTTAAGTATCGGCTTGCAATACCGTGCCGAAGTCATGATGTGTTGTATTGTATTGTGTGTATGATTCATCTGTTGTCTGATCACTATCTCTGCGGAGTCTGCGACGAGAATGACTTTGAAGCGCCGGATACCAAGATGTTTTTAATTTGAGACCATCATCTCTATTAATGTTTATCGGATGCTTGTAGATTTCTAGTGCTTCCTTGATAAGACGCGCATGGTGGCTCTTAGGCTTTCCAAGGATTTTCGGTTCGAATGCAAAATGATGGCCGGTATCCAGAAAATGCTCAGCCAGTGCTGATTTTTCTGGATGACCGAGTTTGCATGCCCGTTTATGCTCGTTGACCCTTTTGGAAATGGTACGCGCCATTTGTTCTACGTATATTTATATTTTAAAAATACATCAAAAATAAAAAAATAATAAAAAATTTTAAACCCAAAAAGTTATCGGCTGGTAAAGTGGGGGGTCCAAAAAAAAGGGATGTCCTGGCGGCCATGGTTCCAACCCTTTTGGTCATCTGAAACAAAAAATTCTAACGGATTCTTAATTAGTAAAAATGTTGTTATCGCCCCTACCTCGGAGAAACATAAAAAAAAATTTTCTTAAAAATGGCGGATGTTTGAAAAAAAAACACATTTTTTCGCGTTTTTTTTAACAGTTAAATTTTTTTTTTAATAGTAAAAATACAATTTTTTACTTTATTCTAGTAGGAGCTATAGAAGAATGTATTGAAAAGTTTTACACAAAAATTTAAATAAATCGGTTTAGTAGAATTTGAGATATCATGTCCGCCAGCTTGAAAAATATCATTTCTAGAAAAACGCATTTAAAGTTTTGAGTAAAGTAAAGTACAGTATACTTGCATATTTCTAATCGGCGATTCCTGCTTCATACAATGGACCTTTCTCCACTTCAAAATGTTCATTCTCTGAAATTCTTTCTCGTAGGCGAGCGGCATTTGAAGCATCCGAAGTTCGGATTTCAGAGCGTTCGATCTGAACTTCGTCCCGTTTCCCAGCGAACGCATGGGCTTCTGGACCAATCGTGATTCCCATAACGTTCAGTATTTTTAGAATGGGTATAAAACCTTCATAGAAAATACTAACAGCGAGAAAAATAGCAATTTCAATGGTCCGCGTTCCTGCATTATGTGTCTCAGAGCAAAAGTCCATATTAAAGAATTCAACGATTTTTATATTTTGACGTATAACGAAAATGTTATATTTTGCTTACATGTAGAACACAGAATTAATAATGATAGAGATGTAAAATTAGATAAAAATTCTAAAATGCAATAGCCGTAAATTTTTTCTATTATAACTTCTTCGTCACCCGATCTTTTCAATTTTGCTGCGGACGCACTAGTGAAACTTATTTCTTCTATGTTGAATACCTTTAAATTATCTTTTCGTCTTTCTATATGCACGCTTAGCACCATATGTATTTTGAACTGTTTTATCCATTTTACACAAAAACTATAATATTCACTCAAAATATTCGCAGAGAATGCACGTCAACGATGTTTAAAGATTGACTCGATACTAACCTGAACTAAATAGTAGAACGAAAAGATTTCAAAAAAATACGTTAATATGAGCTTCAGTTAAATATAATTATTTAGGTATAGTATATAAGAAAGGTTTTATGAGGTAATCCATCCGCAGGTAGACGTCAACATCGCTCCCTCTATTGTTCGATTTGGTCCGGTTACTTGCCGCGCCATCGAAATTGCTGTATCTCGGTAAATAATTGGAATTTTGAAAAATTATTTTGAGGTCATAATTCTGAATGTCTAAACTTACGAAATATACAAAAAAAAATTTTTTGATTTTTTAAAATTTCTAGACTAGAATACTCCCTTAAAGAAGTAAGTAGGTACGAGCATTAAGTTAAAGAGATTTAAAGAAATGGTTGAAGTACATTTCCTTTTAGATGGTTTGTGAAAACTATTTAGGGAACACAAAACTAGAATTTGTCTGGATGTAAAGATAAAACGAGTGAGTATCGATATGAACTCTTCTCTTGTTTTTATTTCTGCTTTAGAAATGGAGGAAGTTGCTGTTTTTCGTCAGTCTTCCGTATGTGTATCAGTTTAGATGGGCGCCTTTTCATATATAAACATTTCGTATACAAACATGAGTCATATCTGTCGAAAGATTCTATTGTTAAAGATATAGTCTCGTGTCCATAAAACTAATAATATCAACGATATGGGAGATTATTATTTCTTCTTTAGCTAGTTGTGTATGCTCATTATATTGATTATTGATGTGTTTTGGCACATATACGCATATAAGATAGATACTGCACATTAGAAAACTTATTCCCTCACCTGTAGATTGTATTATGTTAACACATATATACTCTTAGTCAACGAAAATAATAATTTGTAAACGATACGGGAGATTTTTACGTCTTTCTTATAACTAAATATTGCATTTATTATTAGTAATTAACCAGCTTTAGAGACGGTAGTACTTAAAGGAACTTATTCCTTTCACTTCGAGACTTGTTATTTCAAATATTATTACAGTACATAGACACTAATTGTTCAGTCTGTTGGCAAATATGCGAACTTGATTGCCTCACTCATAAGTCTTGAAAGAAGTGAAACAACCTGAACCTTTACGAGGGAGAATAATTTAAAAGGCGTTAAAAATAAATTATTATATTACTATAAGGTGTTGTATTAAATAACATTTTCAAGATTTCCGATGGCAAAAAATTGTACTTGTTTTCACGGTTAATGAGTCGGACGCGGTTTAGGAGCCGATACGTTAGCACTTGTTAATTAGAATACTAAAACAGCGACACGAGCCTTAATTGTAGATCCCTTAAATGCTCGAATAAACCTCCTGGGGATTCCATGCCATCGGTTACATACAGACGGCAAAATCATTAACTACATGTACAAGATTAAAGAAAAAACTATGTGGAGTTATTGAATTGATTGAAATTTAAACGCGCTGAATAAACAAAGACAAAGACATTAATGATTTTTTGTAATAATTCAATGTATACGTTTACGATTTTTTAGCGAATCAGGCAAAAGCTTCGTCTTAAACCAAGTGATGTAAAAAAATACAGTTAATGTCAGTTTTATTATGCACAGTTGTGAAAAACGTACTTGAAAGAATATATATTTTTTTTGCGTTAAGTACTGTCTGGAGATAACATATAAAATATGTTGAGAAGTTTAATTTTTAAGCAGTTTTTTTTTTAACAGAAATGTCTACACGGAATAAATATCATAATATTTTTATAATTTTTTACTAACGTAAGTGCTTATGTTATAAATAAAAGAACAAAATGGGTGTTCTTTCGTGACAAGGTATAAATCTATACCAAATAAAACACTTTAGCAATGTTAAAAGTATTTTTTACAAATTTCTATTAAACACTCGTATCACAATAATATACGTAAAATATTATCTTCCCAATTTTCAGTAGTACTTACTTCATTGCAGGGATATCTATTACACCTATACTATAATTTATCAGAAAAACGCTTAGGCAACTTAATATTGGTAAATGGTCTTCGATCAATTTGACGTCGAAAGTAATTGATCTGTCTCAAGGTGAGTCCCATAAAGCCTTTCCTCGGAAAACAATCTATTCACGCGTAGATATTTACAGACCATATATAGAAGATGTGTCTAGAGAATCACCATCTAACCTTTGGAGTAAAAACTTTCCACACGTGTTGTAGCAATTTTCCGCTTCACGCAACCTTCCTTAGACAAAAGGTAACATCGAAAAAGGATCATCATTACACGCTTAGGAAATAAAATCAGCAACTTCATGATCATGAATTTCAACACTTTTTGTAACTTATACCTTATTCGAAGTGAATGAGGCGGAAGCAGAAATACATTGTGAGTACATAAACTGGATATTCTAACATTCTACCAATATACTATAGGGAAAATTATAAAGGAGTAAAATTATAAAGGAGGATGATAGTGGTTCTCCATAACAATCAGACATTGTTTTTATTTTTATTATTATAAATATCTTATATTTATCACTGCTTCACCCGCACTTTGGATTCTTATAAATATATTTATGTAAAATATTAATTTCATTTCATGTCTCAAATGATTTCTGTATAATAAAAAAAAATTTCTTCTTCTAAATGGTTTCTGCTTTTATTCTTTAATTTGGCTTGTAAATACTCCTCCCATAAGCTCGAGCTTTGGCTAATATTATTTGGAGTATAATGTCTTTAAAATGTTATAACAATCAATTTATTTAAAAAAAAATAATGAATAAAATATATATTCCCTTACATTTCACAGAAATACGCTTAATAAATGCTTGCAAGAAAGATAAAAAGCCGAAACTATCCAAGCCATCAGTATTATCACCAATTATTTTTTCAATGTAAGTCTCAACACGTCCAAAAATTTTTTTTCCACGTAGGTATTCTCTATTTAGATTTTTTCAAATTTTTGTTAAAAATGATATAACAAAGGAATAGTTTAAAAATTAATTAAGATTAATTATAGATATCTCACAGAGACAAAGTTATTTATATGTGAAACATGTATGGAAATCTTTACAGGATGGTCACATGGCTTATGGCCCGTATTACTTGGCATGTTTACTATGTCATGGAAGTTACTAATTTAGCTTCGGAACTGGAGAGTGCTGGCACTAAACCAAGATGAGTGGAGAAAGACTCTTGAGGAAGCCAAGACCCACCAGGGGTTGTAGTGCCATGAGTGATGATGATGATGACTCTTGCCTCGGTAGACATATTTCTTTTAGAAATTATTGCCTTTAAAGCACCGCTCACCGTATTTCCTGCAGTCATTCTCCAGTTGATATCTTTCTCAACCTTCCCTTTTCTATCGAACATACTTCCCAAATACACAAACTCATCTATTTATTCCAAACATTCATTGCCTACTAGTATTTTACACGTTATCTTACTCTCTTTCTTCTAGAATACCATCACTTTTGACTTGTTAACGTGCATAATAATGTCACTTTTCTTGCATACATCATATATCCTGCTTACTAGACTTTGTAGGTCTTGTTCACTATTTGCCATTAATACTGTATCATCCGCGTACAGTAAACAGCATACAACCAAATCACTCATTTTCGCTCCTACATTCATACATTCCAGTTCTTTCACACAATTATCCATATACAACATGTGTATTGATGGATTCTTTTGTGATCATGTTTCCTATTAGCCATTTATGCCGCATTATCCGCGTTACGAATATTGAACATTTTTTAATGACTTTGGAACAGTTTTTAGTAAGGTTTGTTTTCAAAAATAAAAATGATTCGAAGGAGAAAAGAAATGAGAAATTATTTTTTCGAACGTGGTGAGACTCGCATTGAACAAAAAATTTGTAACAATGATGACTTAGATTGGGTCGGCTTATTTCTTTATTTTCCCACTTATATTTAGAACCCCCTTGAAAACATGAGATTCGTCCCTTTGGTAGCACCACCCTATTTTTTAAATATTTTTGCATTTTATATTGAATGTCATCCATTTTTTCTGATATAGGTACCCTAAGGTACCTGTACCCAGGAAAATAAAGTGGTAGGATATTTCATATTCCCCCACCTGGATAAAATTTTGGAAACATCATTATTATTTAGGGCCTGCGTAAAACAAAGGCACCCCATTCCCCTTCCACTTTATTAAATTATAATTAAATCTGAATCCGGGCAACGCCGGATAGGTACCGTAAATATTTTATAAACAAAATTTGAATTTTTCTAATAAACTTTGAATTAAATTTTTTTTAAAGGCTTTATAAGTTACTTAAGGCGGCACGAAAATGTGGGTTTTTATTATTCATTTATATCAGAATATATTACTCTAGACTGCATTTTTTTTTAACAATAACTCAGATAGAACTTTTGTTATTATATAAAAGTAATAAACAGGACATTATTTATAATAATTAATAAAATATAAGCATTAATGGACAGGCCGCGGCCAAAAAATCGTTTTTAGTGTCCTAGGCAGCGCTAATTTTTAATGAATAATTTAATTGAATGAAGGAAATCAAGAAATATTCAATATTAATAAAATTATAATGTTTACAATTTGCAAGAATTTTTTACGTTTTTTGTTGATTTTAAAACGCTTTTTAATTATATTAAGAGATGATTTTAAACAATATATTCTATTTATTCCCATATTTTGAGGCTTGACTCACTTAATAACGATGCTGGCAATGGAATTCTGTTTTATAATTACGTCATTTATTGACACATTTCATACTGTGGAATTTTTATTTTTAAATATTAATTAAGGAGTTTTTATTTAAAAAACTAACTTATATTAAGTAAATTAAGCCTCAAAATGGGTAATTAATAGAATATACTGATTAAAATCAACTCTTTATATAAATATAAAGCGTTTTAAAACAACAAAAAATCTAAAAATTTCTTGCAAATTTAAAACATTATAACATTATTAATATTGAATATTTCTTGATTTCCTGAGTAACAGTTTTAGATACTGAAGCATACTTTAAACGTATAAAAAAACATATTATTATGTACATATAAATATTCATAAAAAATTAGTGCCGCCTAGGACACTAAAAACGATTTTTTGGCCGCGGCCTGTGGATTAAAGCTTATATTTTATTCATTATTATAAATAATGTCCAGTTTATTACTTTTATATAATAACGAAGGTTCTATCTAAGTTAGTGTCTTAAAAGAATTGCTGTCTAGAGTAAACATTCTGATATAAATGAATAATAAAAACCCACATTTTTTAAAAAAAACACCGAAATATGCATTTGCAGTGAATTTCCAGCCTTGATCATAAAATAATAGATATACGAGTAAGTAAATATTATATTCTAACTATATTAAGCTGAGTTAAACGCTTTTATTTAGAAAATAACAAACTCGAACCCACGACCACTTGACTAACAGTCTACTACAAGATGGTGCCGATAGTTTTATTATTAGACTAAAAAGTATATACTTAAGACCACGGATGTCAAAACATGATAGTCATAACACTAACAATGTCATTTAAATCAATATTAGATATTATATGAAGAGCCTACTTACAAGTTAAAGTTACCACTTTTATGATGGGTAGGGGCAGGAGAAAGCGGACATTATTTTTATCGTTAATGTCCTTAATAAACCCTTTACGGGCGATTTTATTCTTCTCCAAGGAAAACTTGCCAACCGGAATTTAAGGGTGGCGTTAAGTTTCTTTTAAAATCTATTAGCATTACTTCCATCGCACGCTCAAGTAGATCATAAAGAAGAGATGGGACCCTGAGCCATCTCTTTCATAGATAGAACATGATAATGATTGTCATAAACGTATAAAATACCATTTTATATATTACTGTGTTTTATTATATGATAACGTATTCCTTCTTCGAGCGCTATGTTATAGTTTTTTTAAGTCTTTACATAGGCTCGAATATAGAGTCAGTATTGACTTTAATATTTAAATCATTTATGTGTATAAATGATTTAAATTTTAAAGTATGCCTTAAAATTGTAAATTTGTACTGAAATTATGCATTAAAAGTGTACCTTAACCTTTAAATTATCAAGTATTTGGGCGTCAAGCGTCGAAAAAGTGCTGCTACGTAGTATTTTCCGTATTTATCATTACTCCGTGAAAAAAAACAGCAGACATTATTTTTGTCGGAAGTTCGCATTGCGTAATTTGTATTAGGCTTGCTCGGTTAGTTTTTAAGCCTAATTATGTATATTAAGCTCCGTTTACGACCATTTTAATTTGTGATCTGCAATATGTCTCCAAGGTGAGAGAAATACCATTAATAGTTCTATGTACGTAGCTGCAAGTGCGGCACTTACCCGACAACGAGAATATCAGTAAAGTTGAGCATGGCAACTTCGGGGAGTTCCTGACAATGTATGTATTAAAGATTTCCCGATACTGTTTACTGGCAAATATCTCCGAAGTGGGTGACAATTTCCTCGTGCGAGTAGCAGAGCGAGAATTCGCGAGCTTATTAAAAGCTACTATGTTCGTTCCCGAGCTGAAAACGTGCAATACAATAATAAAAGAAACAATGCAGATGATTGAGCTCTAAAATGTATACATTTAAATTAGAATATTTTCCTGTATCGGCGATTCTGAATATTTCACCAATTAATCAACCCCTAAGTGTTCCCCTGTTGGCAAACATGGCAGGTTTTATGTGTTGGGGGGGTGGAAACAAGGTTCCACCATTAAAATGTTCGCCTCTATATGTATACGAAAAATGTTTTGTACGCCCGACGTGCTCGGCGGAGGGTTTTCAATAAAAAGGGGATGTTCCAGTGGAATGACATAGATATTATCGCGGCTGCTTGAACATGTTAATCGGACATTTTCATTTCGCCGGAGGTTATCATATTGTGTTCGCGAAATTGATAGAAATAATGTCGAATTAACGTTTGAGTGATGATCATGTGTTGAAAAATAATCGGTATCAATTGACTGGTGAAATTGGATTTTTTTCCAAAAATAATAAACAATTAAGCTTGTAATCATATGAGTTTAAGTGGAATAGTGGGATGACCGCTTAAGCAATAAAAAATGCCGAATCGGGTGGCGAAAGTGTATGGCCGATATATGAGCTATTGCTAATAAAACGGCCCTGGATATATAGTGGGTCCCTCTCCACTCTCCCATTGTGGACAAAATCTAGTAATTGTGTTCTTAGAACATACATATAAAAATATTGTTACTCTATTTTATTATTTACTCCATTATTATTATTATTATTTAAGTTTTACTATATTATGGTTAATTTATTATTACGTCACTCATGGACCATATATTAGGGTCAACACCATATAGTGGCTTGTTGACGGTTAAAAAAATAAAATATATACAAAAAAATTACTTTTTTTTAAATCAAATAATTTTTCGGCCGATTATTCAAGTATATCGATTTACAAAATAAATAAATAAATAAATATATATATATAAATATTTATTTATTTTGTAAATGGATATACTTGAATAATCGGCCGAAAAATTATTTGAAAGTTGGCGATTAATTACCAAAGATCTTAAAGATATAAATTTTGTTGATTTCTTTAAAATTTAATTGATGATATTCTATGAAATTTAATATACACTTAAAGAAGAAAAAAATATTATTAGTTATTTTTCAAAATATGTATTCACAAAATACCATAAAATACAAATAAATTGGAAATGAAAAAAAAATGTTTCTTTGGAGCACTGAGTAGAAAAACAAAGCATTATGAATCATTTCTAAACTTTTAGGTACAGTTTGATATAAATGTATATATTTTTTGTACCGAAAATGAAATATAAATAAAGGAAGAACTATTGGCGATGATATTAACCGTGCGTAAGCTGCCTATTCTCCGCCAAAAACATGTTTATTGGCAACCTTGTGACCTCTACCGGCTGACTTGTTCCAAACAAAGAATCCATAGAAATACTCGGTGTCCCGATATTAATCCAACTCGAGTGCTGGAACTCAATTAAAGCCACAGTGAAATTGGCCGTCCTAAAACTGGTGTTTTGTATACAGCCCTCGAGTTTATTTATAGTATCCAACTTTTTACGAATCACAGCAAAATGGCGACATCGACTTGCTGGATTTGATACAATAGAGAGTGATTCATTCAATGTCAACTTTTTTTTTATTTAAAAAAAAAATAGAGATGCGAACACGGAATTCGTGTCACATCAATATTCTTACTATTTTTAAACTAAGCTAAACGCTTGTGCTATGAAAATAGGACTAACTTGCTTGTCTGGATTGAGATTCAAACCTGCGACCTTTGGATCACGAGGCGAGAGTCCTAACTACAAGACCAACAAGCTACTCATACTACTTATACTTGGATAGAGTGTGTCTTTTCTACTGGTATTCCAAATTGATTTAAGAAAATATTTTTCATGTGTATAGCGTGATTGGACATATTTATTTATTAAAGTTACGGTTAATTTCTTTATACACCTAAATTATGGAACAGTACTTAGAAACAGTAGAACACTAGTGTTATACATCCGTCCCAACAAGAGTGCCGTGGTACAGAAAACGGTAGATTTTAGTAATAATCGATGTTGTTTCTATAAAGTTTATTGTTTTTTTAATCATAAATAATCTACGGTAAGTTCTTCAAAGATTTCTTCTGTATCGGTTTATGGAGGGGAAATGTATCGAAATGCGTTTTGGATCAATATAGGTGTCGAATGTCAATGACATTTATCAGATGTGAACTAATGATTCCGAGTTAGACGAGCTCTTCATATTTACTGCGATACGAGTGATTCCTATTCGTGTGCTTCCTTATTCGTAAAAAAATGACAGACCCCCTTTTCCCGACTTTAATAACACTCCACGGATAGCTCGGACCCAGCTTAAGGTAGGTATGATCTCCTGTGCAGATTGGCTTGAAAAGAGATACGTTAAGTCAGAGGGAAAATGTAAAGCGAAAACATAAAAAGTTTGACGATCTTTAGACAATTCATCTGTGTCTATGTACCTACGTCAGCTTAATGTCCATGCTTTACGGCTTTTTTAAAATAATGTTTTGTATAAGTAGCTTTATTTCTACGACTCAATGTTCCCAAAAAAACGTGTTTCCACGATGAGAGTTTCGGATATAATATAAGGCAATGTAAAAGAAAGAAGTCTGAATTAGTATAGCCGGGAACATGGAATACGTAATGACGGTCTGATACAAAGCGGGTCAGGGATGAAAGTGAATCAAACTATGAAACGGCCAACTTTTACGACGGTGAATAATAAAATCTGAATTTACGGTCCCCAGTAGCACTTTTTGACCAGCCAAACTGTATGCTTCATAATAACGACAGGGAAGCGATACTAAAGAAGAAAATTATTCTATTTCGCTGACTAAAAAATTTCAGTACATTTCATGTAGGTCCATAATATGTACTAAACAGAAAATAAATTACATATTATCAGATAAAATCATTTAGGGGGAAAAAAATATTCAAAAGCCATGCGGGTATTTAACAGTACCACCAGATTTAGGATAACAATTTCAAAGTTTCCTTTTGTCATAAACAATAAATAGGTGGACTGATTGAGCATACTTTAATGGTATATTAAAGTATACGTGTCATTAATGTTTATTGTTTGGAAATACCTATGTCATTATCAATTAAATTATTCGATTACAATTGTTCAATGATTTTTAGAATATGTACCTATTCGAACGAGGTGTTTACACTAATCATATCCAAATTTGAAAAAGAAAATTGTCTCCTGACTCTGAGTATTGAAATATAAAATCATAAAAATACAAAAATCGACATCAAATTTCCACACCGTAGTTAAAACTCATAAATTGTGAAATAATATTCTGACTGAACAGGGATTAGTATTTTCTGCACAGAATCTTGTCTATTTTCCCATCATTTGTCAAGAAAATTTTCTATAATTAAAATTAAACTATTTTCGAGTAATTGTTTATATGGTTTAATGAAAATATTCTAAATTCTTCATAGTTTATCGATTTTGGGTAGGAGTGGTGTTTCGGACGCAATTTAATAGCCAGGATTAATGATGGATGGCCACTGAAATGTGCCCCAACATGTCAGCTACCTTCAAAAGTGGTACACGTCAGAAAACGTACTCCTGTAAATATTTGATTGTTATCTGACGGCCGTAAAAATCTGTGTGCGTATTGAGCTTAACGATTAAATTTGTCTGCCCAATTTGTGATATTAAGAAGTGTACAATAATAATGATACATATTATTTAATCACTACTTTTTTACTATAGTATTACTATATTATACTATACTATATAATATAGACTACTTTTTACCAACGGTTTCATTTTCGTCGTGTCTATCATTTGTGTTGTGTTTAGAAGTGTATTTCAAAGAGCTGACTGAATGCCCACACATGTGCATAAATAGCATTTCGCTATGTTCCTGTAGAATGCCGTACATTCCTAACTTGGCGCGTGGTATTCAAATCTTGCATCATACTTTCATATTTACACGCTTGCTCCAGCTTGTCGGATACCTAACATATTTGTATCCTATTTTGCCTTGCCTTGTTTTATTTATCATCAGTTTAATTCTGTTTATTTATATATTTTCCGTATGGTGGTGTATATGGCGTACATAAAAAGGTGGATTAGTAGACGTGAGGTATTCTTGAAAAATGTTTTATGTTTTCAGAATGAAAATTCTAAACACTATCCCTATATTGGGAACCAAACATTCATATCGTTTTTAAATGCTTTTGATGAATTAAATACTTTCATTCATCTATACCTATAAAACTCAATGTCTGTCTGTCTGTTCTCTATACAAATCCACACCATTTTTTCCGATTCGATTAAAATTTTGCATACTTATGCTTTGGAACTCGGCAGGTAACATAGACAACATTTCCCCCCTATTCTCATACCCCTTCCCCACCCCTGACATATTTTCAATGTAAATCTGTACCGTTTAACCGATCGGACTCAAAATTTGGAAACTTATTTTTTAGGACTCAGCGGGTAACATAGGCGATATTTTTCCCCTATTCTTATACCCCTTCCCCTCCCCCTGACATATTTTCTATGCAAATCTGTACCGTTTGACCAATCGAACTCAAAATTTGGAAACCTATTTCTTTAAGACTCGGCGGGTAACATAAGTGAAATTTCCCACCCATTATTTTACCCCTTCCCCTCCACTGCTATATTTTCGATGTAAATCTATACCGTTCGATCGATCGGACTCCAAATTTGGAAACTTATTCTTTAGGATTCAGCAGGTAACATAGGCTATATTTCCTCCCTCCCCTTTTACCTTTTCTCCTCCCCTTGATATATTTTCGACGCAAATCTATACCGTTTGAATTAAACCTTTGTTTCCCCTCAGAAATTTATTTTCAACTTAATCCTTAACCCGTGCAACGCCGGGCACGATTAGCTAGTTTATTATAAATTTTCATGAACTCTTAAAATACCACTAATAATGTTCCAGCTTTTTTGACCCAGAAACTGTCACATAGTAGACGTGACATAAATGAGATTTGCGAAGAATTTCAATGTAAATTACTCTGAACTGTGAATGGTACCCACCGCTTACCCAGGGCCGTTCTAAGAGCAAAAGCTTCCATATCGGTCCTACTCAATCGTCTCCAGGTTGACATTTTTTTTCAACTACAATGCAGGACCATGCTCGCTCGGGTCGTATAAACCTTTGCGAGGGGGCACAGCCGCAAACACAACCATTCACAGCCCCCGTCGCAAGGAAATTATCTTTATTAGCATCATACATAACATCATACAACAATATATAAACAAAAATAATAATATTTAAAAAAAAACAGAATAAAATAAAAATTTCACAAGACATCTCCCACGGAGGCGGCAGTGGATGTCGGTTGCAGTTGAGAGAAAATGAAATAACAATTCATGAAAATAAAATAAATAAAAAGACCTCCCCCAATTCGGGGAAAACATAAACTCCGAACTAAAATAAATACATTAATGGTCATTTAAAAGTTGCGACAACAGACCCCGCGCTCCGAAAGTGCAAAATTCAGTAGCGATTGCGAACGCTACGGTCGTTTGAGGCCAGTGGCCCATAGAAAGAAACCATTTACGAGACTGCGATGTAACACACGCGCGCGCGGTGCGGTGGCCTGGGCCGCGTCGCACAGGATCCCCGAAAGGGGTAAGTAAAAACCTGAAGATGAATCCTGGAAACGCCACATCTTTTAATTGGCATTTTAAAATGATAACGTCTTCTAATATGGTGTAAATTTAGGGATCCTCGATGGGAAGGTCCACGACATCGGGAGGCAGGCGATGGAAATAGGTGAACGGCTCCAGCGGTGCGATGGGGCGAATGGAGACCCGATGAGCAGTGAATGGGCTAGGAAATTGACTGCATCCTGCGGTCTGGTGGTTCTACCTCATCCGAGTGCAAAGGGAATGGCGGGATCATCGTTAGGGTGGCACGGGAACGAGACATCAGCCGGAACGTCGCTGACGACGCGACAGGGCGTAAATAATTGTGGCCTGGCTTCAAAATCATCGTTTGCTAAGTACGCTTAATATTGGTAGCCCTCCCACTGCATCTTAATACTATAGTTCATCTCAGATTGTCTTAAGTGTTATGGTACGACGACATTTCAAGAATCTAATGTTTGCACCTTTATTGTTAATAATTGTTTAGCTTCATACATACTAATAATTGATAGGTAATTAATATTCCTAATAAGGTTCTTTTATAAAATTAAATATGGTAATCGTACCTTGTTGTCACCATCGTGGGTAGGACGGGGAGACGTCCTAGCGAGACTTTAGAATGATGATATTTTTCCTCACTGTTTCAACTATTGTAATAAAGATATTTTCTTAATAATTTAATACAAGAAATGAAGATATTCTTCTTTAATGATTAATGTAGATAATTTTCTTTACTATTTTAGCTGTTGAAATTAAGATTGTTCCTGTAACAATAAGCATCGAAAAGGGATTAGAATTTAAGTTATTCGCTACTGTTTTAATTTTGGTTGAATCGAAAACCACTGCTAGTATTTATGTATAATGTGACTTAATAAATTTCGAGCGTTGATTTAGTTTATGGGCACCTATTTTCTCATCGAACAGATTGGTCGTATCATACCTAGTCAGTCTTTGTGTTCCGAAGCCGATTCCATCTGGGAATGGCCGTCGGCCCTGACCCTGAAGATAATATTATACCCTCATGTTTCTATGATGTTGCTGGTCGGTGATGGCGCTGGGTCTTTCATCATAAGGATGAGAACCCAACGTCGTAAAAAATATTTTTTTAATTTGCGAAATATCATCGAATTTTTCAGGCGAGCGATTACTATCTGGGCTGCTAAAATATTTATATATTTATTGCCAATACTAATAAATTCCTTCTTCTAATAAAGTGATACCTATTGACAATATTTTGCAATAAAAACAAAATAATCAGATTACATTAAGAGCATCTTCTAAATATAATAATTTCGTTGTCTGTCTGTCTGTCTGTAAATTCGTAACTTGCTGGAATTAAATCTTTAAAAAAATAGAGTAAGTAACACGCAATAAGCGCGCGGATAATGTTGCGCGGTGGTCACGCAAGCGTTTTTATTTATTATTAGTATTTCCCGTGATTTTTCACAGGTCTGTGGCTAGTATCTACTTAAAAATATATTGCATACAACATGTTGAAAAACAAAAAAAAAACATTTTTTCTTTAATATAAATCTCTATTGCTTTTTCTACATTGGATGATAGTAATGTCGCTTTCAGTTTAGTATAATAATATGCACAAATTTATTTTATAGTTGAACGTAATAAATGTCCGCTCGAATCTTAATTAATTAATAAATAATTAAATAATAGAAAGGTTCCAGAAATATTGCAATACTAATAATCATTAATTAATTTTGGAAATAGTTCACAGGAAATAATATAATATGAGTCAAAAAATACAATATACAGTAAATTTTTTGATACATTATGTTGCAAATAACGCATGTTTATATGTTACATAGATGTTTCAAAATAAATTTGTAGGTACAAAAGTTGTTTTCAGTTTATTACGTTAAATATAGGAAATATACCAATGATAAACGATTAAATACATTTCCACAGAATTACCGCACACGAGAGATCCAACATGCATTGTGTGAACTTGAGTAGGGAAGTGAGAGATAGCATCATTTGTATATTCTGTGTTTTGTACGGAGTAAGCGTTAGTTTACTCTTGTTCTCTTCCCGCAGTGCCGTTGTTGATAAAAATTGGTAACGACTTGTTGTAATAATATAATTTACTTATCTCGAGAGGACGCGTTATATGAAAGCATCCCCGTACCAGTTGTTGTCACACCTGGGGTTTATATAGAGATAATGTGTATAATTTCGTCTTCTTCCAAGCATGCTCAGCCTGCTCACGAAAGACGCAATCTCCTCTATCGCAGCGGCTTTCGTCTCCGGCTACTATAAACCCCATAAAATTATAATCAATTATCATAATTATTTCTCACAATTAAAAACAAAGTTACAATAATGTAGACATACTTATAATTCATAAAAATATTTTTTATTTATTTGAATGGCTATAAAAATGGCTCTTTAAATGAAATAGGTACCGTGAATTTCGGGTTCAATTTCGCCGTGACGTCAAAATTGTGTGTGGTGATGTGTTTCGATGCAGTAATTGGGAATAGTCATGAAGACAGCATTAAAGAATTAAAGAATAAGTGGTTTTAGAGAAAAAAAAAGGATTCTTGAAAGGATTCTAAAAAATTATCCAGATTTAATATACACTTTGAGATTAATAAGATATTCAATAAAATAAAAGAATAAAAGAGCGAATGACGTCACTCCTAAGTAACCAACACAGTGTGTCTGAACTGTTGTCTTAGACACAATGCAATGGTTACATAGGCTTGACGTCGCGTAGACGCCATGACACCTACGGGCGTTTTTGCGTGAAATTAAAAATAGATGAAAATGCAATTATTTGCCTAAAACCTTAATTTATTACTGAAACAATGTTATTTTAGGTAATAAAAGATGTGTACATGCATTAAAGAAGGTAATGTCAAAATCTGTCATCATGCCCATTAGGTGCATCAAAATTCAACATAAAAAAAAAAACATATTTATTTAAATAAAGCTGGTCATACCTGCCGTTGAACGGGTTAAAGATTAAGTTAAAAATAAATTTGTGGGGGGAACAAAGATTCCATTTTTTGCAAAGCCTCTAAAAAAGCCTTTTCATTTTATCAAGGCTGGGATGGATAGGATAAGAGACAGACAGACATTGAGTTTTATTGGTATATATACATGTTAATATGTATAAAAAATTAAACGTAATTTTCATATTTTTTACAAATACATATATGGAATTCGTCGCAAATCAATATTTCTACTATTTTCAAATAAAGATGAATGCTTGTGTCATAAAAATAGGACCAATTAGGTGATCTCAATCCCGTGACCCCGTGATAGTCGAGCATCTTACCACTACACCAAACTAATGCTGGGATTCAATCTACCGGCGCATGTTTCAGTAAATCATACTGTTATAATTATGTTTAAAGATTTGTATTCAACACTTTGGCTTTTCAAATGATAGATGACCAACGAACTCGAGAAACTTTAGAATTAATTACAAACAGATTTTGAGGTCCGATTGCGAGAGGGTCCGGTAATCTAGGGTAGGAAAAATATCGACAGTTTCGATAACGACCAGTACAAAAACAGACGTTTAACGATCGATGAGAACGCTTTCGAGGTGGTCGTGCGGCTCACGTGGCTGCCAAATTCTAAGAAGTTTTGTTTCTGCGGCCCGCTTCGAAACACACATTTTATGGTAAATTCTAGACTTTTTTTGACACCGACCGCATTTCCAGGAACGTATCCTCAACTGAAAAAACGATGATCCTCAACTGAAAAAATGAGAAAACGAACGTATCCTCAAACGAAAAAAAATGTTGTTACAAATACTAAAAAAATGCCTCAGCTAAACTATGCCGTGCAAAATTTATAGCAGACAGTTGTTACGAGTGTACGAGTATATCAGGGGCGTGCAGTGAAAACAAGCAGCTTGACTTTTATCTAAAAAAATATTTTTGAAAAAATTCGAAATTAATTATTTATCTGGTAGAATGTCATGAAATATTAAAATCTGAATACTTTGTTGTTTGTTGTGATAGAAGTATTACGATATATATCTCTTATTTCGGTTTCTTTTTAAAATATATGCTATGGAAAAGTCATGTTTCTTGTTCTCACTGCACGCTCCTGGAGTATATGGCACATATGAGAAAAAAATTATTGAAAAACGGATATTGTTAGACTTATGATTGAAAAGAAACGCGTATCAGACGACCAGATGCGTGACACGGGTACTGAATAAGAATGATTGTACTGGATGTTTTTGAAAGGAAAATTTTCAAGAATATCTTTGGGCTGGTTTTAGAAAATGAGTTTTAGCGTATTTATAGACCTACATACAATAATGATATTTTGTTTTGATTTTTATAGGTTCAATGGGGTGAGCGTCTCAAGATTTATTAAAATAGAAAGATTTTTGTTGAGGAAAGCACGACCGAACTGTAATCACCGAAGTTGTTGCTAAACATAAGATCAAAAGGGGTAGGAAGGAAAAAACTAAAGAGGAATGACAGTAGAAAAATATTTTTTTATTTCTTCTTTATTAAATATTTCTTCTTTTATAAATGCAATAGACTTTTTAGGGATGAAGTGGTACACCACACGTCGGGTGTCGCCACATTAAGGTAGATTGACTGAACGTCGGATTTCACCATTTTAGGAGTAGGTGGGGTGGTCGTAAATGAGATAGTGATCTCAATGCTTTATTAATTATTCACAAGGTCCCTAATATACAATGTGAATAATGATTGACTCCACGCTGATGGAGATGATGATATTGATGAAAGAAGGTTCCTTGGAGATTCAGACGTTAGGACGGCGTAGTACTGCGTGGTGTAGATCATCCTGAGGCGGCTGTGTAGCTCTGCTCTATCGTAATGTTGTCCATGGTGAGTTACTCCGATATATGAGTAGATGTGACGTTATGGCGTATCTTTCGATGTGCAGGCAGTGTCTTCGTAATGTTGTCGAAGGTCAGTACGGTGGCGTACTGACCTTCCCCCGGCGCCGAGAACGGCAGCGTGTCGTCTTGTCTGAGGAACTGTGTACCACTGTGTATGAGATAGTCGCGAGGTAAAAGTTGATATACCCGATCGATCCCTGTCTGGCCTAGTCATGTACCGCTGGTGCATGACCTAACTTCTCCTATACAACATAATAGAGTCGCTTGTGCTAATGTAACCCAGCCACCGCCTTGTATGCGTAGATGTCTGCTGGCTGTGCGTTTTTGGCTCTGTATAATACTCCAGGTTACGTGTGTGTGCCTGCTTGATGCGTGTTGCTTTTGGGGACCCGTCAATTACAGGTGTGGTGCAATGTCTGGGGTCAGCACCCTTTCATCCTCTTCGGTGCGTGTGTCGTAAACCCTGGATTGATTGATGGTTGTGTATTTATGGAATGAAACCCCATAACTTTGTGATGACGTTATTAATATAATTATTAAGACAACTTTTCCGAATTTTCTAATCATTTTTTGAAATAAATCATTATTTTAATATAAATAAGGGATTAAATATTTTACATACAAATAAAATAGGATTGCAGTTGGATGAATTAGAATTTTTGGAAATAAGAAGATGTATTAATAGAAATTAAAAATTATAAATAACCAGATCCTTTTTGCAAATACGTAGTTACATTTTAAATTTGTTTTCACATTAGTACTTACTTATTCATTCATATCCATCTCCCATATATTAATTTTTTCAGATTATTTTGAGAATATTAAGATATATTCAGGAACACATTCATATTTGTGAAGTTGTAATTTTTCAGAACAAAGTTCTGTGAAATATTTAATAACCAAATTAATTAATCAAATAGAAAGACATACAGAAAAATCTAATTCACGAAAAAATATTAGGTTACTACTGGGATTCGAACCCAGGTCACCTCCTTTCCGGGGCC
>JADDOH010011700.1:0-50011 GCA_016648135.1 Agrypnia vestita
TACATTTGTTATTTTAATACCTATAAATAGTATTTCAATCGATATTTATCTTAAAATGGGTTCTAATGAACCCATTTTAAGGTAAATATTTTATCAGATGCTGATCTTGATAGCAACAGCATTGACTAGTGCCAAAATATATTTAACCAATAAACCAGATGCAATACAAAACATTTCGTCTTATTTCTAGACATCAAAGCACTTAAAAAAAAAGGTATTTTGTGTCTGCTATTTTACGACGCACGGCTCCTTTCTGAAAGAGGAACATGACGAGGGCGTTACTTGTATGTGACACTAGCATACATTCTGATCCATCAAATTTTATAAAAATAATTCCCTCGCTTCCATACAATAACTATTCCACAAATAAAATGGACCTTAAGGTGGGGCAAAAAATTGAGATTTTAATAAAAAAATTTAACAATTTTCCAGTAATTATTGTTTTCTTTCCGTACCGGTTTCAGCATATCACGGCTATCTCCATACTGGTACATTATTCTCTTAAGCTAGGGTATTTATACAATTTTAATGCAATATTTAACAGTAAATTTTAAATAATCAGAACAGTAAATAGAACTTCGTCTTCAAACACAGAAAAATTACTTTGTGGTGGCATTATAATTATAATTTATAGAAATTAACTTTATATACACCACTTTTTTATTGAATTTTTTTTAATTTAAATTTACTGATTGTAATTTTTAGAAATCAACTTTCTATAGGTACACCACTTTTTATTGAAAAAAATTCAACATGTTTCAAAGCCAATGGCTTCTTTATCAGGATAACAAATTTATTACATTTGTTGAGAAAGAGAGAAAGTTGATTTCTATAAATTATAATCAGTAAATAGAAGGTTAAAAATTGTTTTATTCATTAAAATGGTATTCCACCACGTATTAATATTTTAAAAATTGGAAACACATATAGTTTCATTTTGTGTTGGGGATTTGAATAAGGTATTCTACCTTAATTTGTTTTATTAATCATTATCATTCAGAGACCTGACTAATTCTTCATTTGCAGCATTTCAAAATAGTATATCATATATCAATCTTATAAACATTTTTTGAAAATTTGCGTTCTGTTGTAAATACGATCCGATGCGAAATACAAAAAAAATCCCTTTTACGTTTTATTGTAATTATTACACTTTGATACATAACAATTCACATCCTGATAGTAAATTTTTCATAGGTCCTTGATACAAGGATATCAGTTGCGTTGTCGTGGTGTTCGTACAAACAAAAATATTGCTAAAATGTGTAAAAATGTCATCGAAAATCCAATTTCCAAAGCCAATATTCGCCCCTGCGGATATATAAATATGCAAAATTTTCGCATTTGGGGAAGTAAGAACCCTAGAGTATATAAAAAAATCATAACACCCACGTGGGATAACAGGATCGAATGATTTTGGGATGGGTATGTCATCGAGCCATTTTTTAGGACAACTCCTAGTTCAAAATGGATCACCCTTTACATGCATTCATAAACATGTATGGTGATAAATTGATATAGTACAAAGCAAACCTGTTTTTCTTGCTAAGTAATTTGCATCCATATGAGCAGAATCATTAGTTGGCAGGGCTGTGGAGTTGTTTTTAAAATCTACCGACTTCGACTCCGGATCGGACTTTACCCTAACTGCTGACTCAAACAGCAGAATCCGACTCCAAGTCTAAGTATGCCAACAAAAGACATAGACACAACATGCAAACAAAAAAAGTACACATTTTAAAATGACTCCAACGACAATTTCCACACGAATAAACAAACTTAATTTACAAATCACAAGAACACACACAAGAAAATCACAAACGAAAACCTATACATGCATATAGGAAAAGAAGTTTCAACTACCTTGGACCCATACTTTTTTGCATGCAACAAAGTTTAATCGAATATAATTCGGTAATAAATTACCCTAAAAAAATTAGTACCTAATAAAATCATGGGTTAAAAATATGGACAGACACAAAATTGGTTTTGTCACCCAACAAATTAATGCTCTCATAAATTTTTGTACCTTTTCTAATCACTATACCGATATGTATTTTTTGACTATTTTGTTGTATATATACTAATTATTGTATTATATTTTTTTTACTATTCTTTATATACTTTTATTTTTTATACTATTTGTGAAATATGCCTATCTCAACACAGATTCTCCTAGTGAGACAGGCGTAATCCGACCAAAATTGTGCATCATCTCTTACAAACAAACAACAAATAAAATAGAAAGGAGCACTCTTCAGACGCTCCGATGCGTAGGTACCAATCGTCTCGGCTACATGTGCTAAAGGGAGAGAACTATTATTTTAAAAAATTACCAAATGAATGATAAATGTATTCGGTATGTTTAAGCATCCGGTATTAATAATCGCTTTCGCCCCAGCTGAAGCAAACATATTTGTTACTTTATAAAGTTCCCTGATTAATTAATTGATTAAGTTAATTGATAAAAAAAAATTTTTCTTTAGTGATTCGGTATTGGCCGATTTCTGATGACGACGAATCCGATTCCACAGCCCTGTTACTAAGGCGTATTTAATAAGGTAATAAAATAAAAATTTCACGACGTGAGGACATTTTGGAAAATTTTATCATCTTGAAATCTATTGCAATTTTTCCTCCTTGGTATTAATTAAATTTATATTTATGATGCCATCTTAATAAACACTGTATCGCCCCGTTTGCAGTTTCATATTGACGGATGTCGTTAGCGAAGGTTTGCGGATGTTGTATGTAGACACAAAAACATATTCGTATAATCTTGAAGGCTAAATGTGCTTGTACGGCTGAGCTATAATTAATTGTTTTTGTATAATAATTCATGTATTTGGCAACGTAATGATGCAACGCCCCCGCGTATCCCCGTGTTAAAAACGCGCACCAAATTGTTAACAGAGTGTTTCAAAAAGATAAACCCCATTTGAAATCGCTATTCCTTGAAACCACAATCTACTCATGAATGAAACAATTAAGTGGTAACACCGCCTTACGGCATCAAAAATACATTCAAATATTTTTTTGACATAACTATATAATCTAAATATAATAATTTCGTTGTCCGTCTGTCCTGTAACTTCCGAGAATTAATGGCTAAAAACGAATTTATGCGGCTAGAGAAAGACTCGAACCTCGGACGTGCTGCAAATAATCGTCCATAAATAAATAAATAAAGTCACCACCGCTTCTTCGTGTTCTTACGTGTTGTATATAGGTATATACAACACGTTGTAAGAGCAGGGCTTAGCTAAGATGAAAACCATTAATCAACCCCCTCTATATTTGACTTTTGACAGGGTTTTAAGTATAAATAAATAATACTTATTCAAAAACAGCAAAATAATTTTGTGGTGACATTATGAATATAATTAATAAAAATGAACTTTGTTTTCTTCACTTTTGTGTTGAAAAATATCAAGATGTATCCCCCTCGTCAGGATACAATTGTATACTAACAAAAGACGAATGGGCCATGGGCTTTGAAACATGTTGAAATTTTTCAATACAAAAGAGGTGAAAACAAAGTTCATTTTTATGAATTATATAAATAATACTTAAATTATACGGTGTACAACTAGTTAGTTACAAATTCGTTTTATTATCATTGTTTACACCATGCATTGGTTAATATAAATTTGAACAAATTCGGCTAATAATTTTTGAAATATCATCTCCAATCTCCACCAGCCTGAAAAATGCAGTTTCGAGAAAAAGTAGTTGAATTTAAATTTAAATTGCTATAACCCACTAAATGTTTGAAATTTTTGTATGAATGTTATCTAAAATTATTATTTAAATGTCAAGGTCAAATTTCAACGTTGTGAAACCCATCTTATTGCTTAAAATTAAGCATTGAGTTCATAATGATATCCGCTATAGCAAAAACATCCCCTAGCCTTAGTCATTCACAAAATGGTGACCTCGCAAGACAAGGCGATTTACAATTAAGTTAGATTGATTCCGACGTTTCAACGGTGTTTTGACATTGATCCACTTACGCTAAAGACGTCGTTATTATCGACAATTAAAAAAAAACAGGCTTTTTTAAAAAAACAGAGGCTGAGGATTCGTCAAGGAAATTGTTTTTATGCTGCCTTTACTATCCAATCTGGATAACCTCATAAAACAGTATCACGGCAGTAGTGATTTCAGTGAAAGAAGAAACATTGAGAGACATTTGATATTTCCTGTATTGGGGGTGGAGGGTGCACAAAGCATTTATACGATGGTCAGCCATACTTCATACGATGTCGCGAATGATTCATTTAATCGTTTGTATAATTTGTAATTGTGCCATCACATTGCCACCGTGAAACATATTGTGTTGAAATTGGCACCATAATTTTAAAATTGTACATATTTTTGATGTGTATGTAAGTATGTATATCTTCTGGCACCTAAGCCTTAATAAATACAAAAATGAAATACATTAAGTATGCGGTATAAAAGTAAAGGCAACAATATCCAAATAAATAAATAAATGTTTTGAATGTAGTCACCGAGGATTACTAATTTAAAATGTACTGAATTTTATATTTTATGTATCTATCTCTACCAAAATAATGTTTCCTGTGAATTAATAGGCTATAAAATCTCGAATTCCGAACATTATAAATTAATAATCCTCGATAACGGCCTACAATTGTTTTTGAATATTGCTGCCTTTTCTTTTATACCCTAGGAGCTAAGGAGCTAAGCGACACAAAATTTATAAAACTGGGAAGACTTCGTTGGCTGGGTCATGTGGAGAGAATGACCGACAATTAAGTACCAAAGTCCCTGCTGAACTCAAGGCCGATGGGCGAAGAAGCTTAGGATTGACAAAATTGAAATAATAAAGACATAACTAGCTTCTGAACTGGAGAGTGGAGTGGAGGAAGACTCTTGAAGAGGCCAAGACCCACCAGGTGTTGTAGAGCCAGAGTGATGATGATAATTTTATATTTACGATAATGATTTAATTACTTTTAGAACCTTAAAATGGTTGATCAATCTTCACACAGGACGTTCCAATGATGATATTGTCAGAAAAAAAGGGCTGTGTAAAGTATGTACGTGATTTGTGATAAATATATAAAGCTGGCTTAGTCAATATTTTTTGTTGTCATAATTTTCTGTGAAAAATATTGAATCAAAGATCAGTTTCGTCATTCCATACATATAAATATGTTGTTTAGTAAGGTCAAAATTTTTGTTTGTTTTAATTATTACATTCGCGCTTAATACTCATGATTCGACGTAATTTCTTAGTTAACGTAATTTTCTTGTTTTTCAAAATGACATTAACAACTCACATTTGCTGTTTTTAGAATTTTGATGTGCAAAAAAGTTTAATGCCAGGAATACAAATAGACTACAAATAGAATACAAATAGGAATACAAATTGTAAAATAAATGTACTGATATTATTTTGAATGAAGCTATAGTCAAACAATACCTTTTGCTATTAGATAAATCCAAAGTATTATCAAGTGAAGAGCTGTTCTTCTCACGCCAGCCTGCGCGGCTGTCGGGAGTTCCATGTTGATGACGACTCGTGAGTTTTCCTTCAAAACCCACACTCACGAACCACCAAAAACATGACTGATACACCAGTCTACCACTTGTATACACTGCATACAAATGCACTTTTATAAAAACCAATTGAATTCACCAGCAAAAGCTACAATGCCGCTGAATAGGGTCACGTAGCGAGCAATTTTTTCACCAGCGGGCAACAAACACACTTTTTTATTAAATACAATACACCCGTACAAGCGCACTGTACATCATTCACAACTTCCGTTTGGGAGGCTAATGACTGTTTTGTAATAATAGAAACTCAAAGCGGCGAACGACAAGTCCGAGAGAAATCAACCTGTGGCTATCTCGGGTTTCGCATCAGTTCGTTGATGTCTACAAGATGACTTCTCAGACTTCGGACCGCTGCAAATCACAAAGTAAAACGGGCCTCTTTCAAGGACTTGCGTACGACCTTAAGGATATGTGAAATTCCAACGACACAAGTGACAGATGAAACAAAACACAGCAATCCAAAAACTTGAAGCAAATCGTAACTGTCGTTTGGCGCGGGTGAGGTTATGTGCGCGGATCTCGAAACTCGCGTACTTCTCGGTATACTGCGGCGGGACGCGTCACCCGTTTTCGTTGCACATTTTGACGAAAAAACTTCGCTCGAATATTCTGTTTCGGATCCTAAATAAGTTTTTCAAAAATCGAACAAAAGTATCCCGGAAGTCGCGGCCGCACATGCGCAGTGAATGGCTGCTTGACTCGACTGGTACGATAGGCCTGAATTGAAACCGACCAGCGAAACGGCAACGGCAATCAAAACATCACCGCTATGTAAATACTGCTAGTTAACAGTTTCTCCTCATTCGAAACTCTTTATCGACCAACTGACATTTTGTCGTCGTGCCGTCGTAGTATATTTCATTTACGTGAATCAGGTTTCGCCTGTACCGAGAACGCCGTGGCCCTTCTCGAGGAGAAAAAAATTAAATACAGTATGGCACTTCATAAAAGAGATTAGCGCTAATTATTTATTAAGATTATAGAAGAAAGTAATGATGAGGATCTTTTAAACTATTGCTCAATATTGCTGCCCGTAGTTTGTGTCAACGAACTGTAAAAAAAACCTCTCACTCACTCACTCATTGGCCTTAGAACGGGACACCTGAAGGCACTCCTCAAAAACTGGCCCTCTGAACAGTACACAAAAGTAGCGATTGCGTACATTTTTAATACGTTCTAATTTCGCTTGGCAAGTGTGAGATTTTCATTGAGTTAGGCTAGAATTGAACAGTGCGGACCTGGAAATCGTCGTCTCGTCTACTCAGCTGTATAATAAAAATATTCTCAGTCATTTTGAACCACAAGTTAGTAAACAACTTAGGTTTTTTATTGTTTTGTTATTTTTAAAATCTAAAAATTAAAAATCTTTTTTTCCATTGTTTAAGTAACAAACATTACACACTATTGCACAATATGGCGTAAAATCTTGACTTTTTTTAATATATCAAAAAATTTTACTCTTTTAAATTTATTATTATTCAAATATAAAATTCTTTAATATTTTATAAAATACAGAAACGAGTAATAGTTTAAAAATATTCACCGACAGCCTGCTTCGACTCTTATTGTGCTACTTTACATACAAATTAAATATTTTAAAAAATAAAACAGGGGTAGGTACCTACGCGCACCATATTTTCGGAAACACTAAATTGTCTATAAAGATGTTATATTTTAATAAGTCATATAACAATCTTTATTTGTAAGTATATGTACAAATATATATATATTTTTTTTAAATAGAGATGCGAGCACGGATTACGCGACACATCAATATTCCTACTATTTTCAAATTAAGCTAAACACTTGTTCTATGAAAATAGGACTAACTTGCTAGTCTAGAGTGAGGTTCGAACCCGCGATCTTTGGATCACGAGGCGAGATAAGACCAACGGGTGGAAAAAATGGAATGAAGTTTTCTTATCTTACTTATTTTTAACTCTTGAAAATCCTCAATTTGGTAAAAAAAATTCTTTTCATTGTACTTTTAACTGAAAGATTTTTTTTTCATTCATTAAAGCAATTAGGAAATTAAGCAATGGATTACTTTTTTAATACATAAACAAAGGTAGAACTTTTATCCGACTAAAAAATTTAAGAACTACATAATTATTATTCGAAATAATAAAGACAGTAAGTATAGGCATTATTTGAAGACCGGGACTTTTTTATAGTGATCCAAAAAAGTACCTGCTTAATGAATTATTTCGGTCCATCTTCACATCTGTGTCCCGATGTTGACCTTTGCGAAACAGTAAAGGTATGTGTGGTTGTGCGTGGTTAGTGAATCATAGATCGCTTCGCCCTACACCCCGTCCCGAATGCTTTACTATACTCTGACCCCGAACTGTTCATTACTCGCACTCGAATAGAATTTCGCAGAGAAATCTATATACGAGAAAAATAAACAAAAATAAAAAAATATAACCATAACTTTAATTTAACATAAATATAACATAAACATGTAATATTTTTTATTTAATATTTATTAGGTACATTCGTTCTTTTATCTGCCATTGCATTCAATAATAAGTTAATTATTTTATCTTAGTATATTATTATATAATATAATATCTTAGTTATTTATTATTTCTCTGTGGATAAAATCCAGTAACTGTATTCGCAGAACGTACATATAAAAAATATTACCTACCAGCCCGTAAAAAATCACGGGAAATAATAATAATTAATAATAACTCTCCTTGCGTGACCGCGCGGTTTGGACTTTAGATGATTAGGTATCTAAGTTATGGACAGACAACTAAATTATTATATTTGGATAATACATTTAAATTTGCATGACAGTCAATTTTTTTAATAAAATTTTTATTAACTAACTCAACATTACGTCGTTTCCTCGCTGGCACAGGCTGAAAACATGGAGTTCCATACTCTTCTGTCCTCACACACATCTCTCGTCTCATGCACTCTCATCTTCTTCTTCTTCTTCTTCTCTTCTTTTTCTTGTTCTTCTTCTCAAGCATGCTTTTCGATCGAGATTTCTAACAGGACCATCTTCCTATAACTGGTTTATGTTGTCATGCCAAGTCTTCCCCAGTCGTCTTCTATCTCTGACGCCATCGACTATATATCTTGATATATGTCTTACAAAGACAAAGATCTTTTTGGATGTTCAGAGGGCTAACGACCTATCGTACGGCTGACTTAAGTGATCACTTGTAATGTTCACCAATATTACATCTATCTATCGTAATAGACTACCGCATCTAAATTTTTAGAAGTTGTATACAGGCTTATTTGGAAAACATTAATAACCTCGCACTACTATATTCTTGCCTTAATTATGAGTTGAAAATGTTCAAACAGCCATGACTATAATATCAATAGTTGTTATGGGTTTATGCAATATCAAAGTTTGAATTTTTTAAGATATTTTTTACTTATTTTTTACGAAACATTTAAATATTATTATTATTATGGTAACTTTTATCGATTGTGAAAAATTCATTCGTTTTAATAATAAAACGCTGCAGAAATCGTATTATTTTCTAATCGGAATTCGAAGGTTTTTATTATTTAATTTGACTTGTATTAAAGGGAATGAATATTTTATGTTCTATACTACTGTAATGATAGTCCAACGTTTTACAAAAAGTAAGTCAGAAATATTTAAAAAAAATGCAATCTTTGATGTCGCATATCTCCATAACTATTGATATTAGGTCACGTTTGCTTGAAAATTTTCAACTCATAATCAAGACAGGAATAAAGTCCTGCGAGCTTATTAATGTTTTCCAAATAATCCTAAATTCCACACGTTGTTTCATATATGAGTTGTATTTTTACTACCTTCACCTGTGGTCGAAATTCGTCATTCCCATCAAACAGTACCTACAGATGTCGCTGTTAGTAATGAGAAATTTATATTTTTGTTTTGAGTTATTAAAGCATCATAACATTTTTTTTGTCTTAGGAGCAGTCTGACCACTAGTGGTACCTATACCTACCAATACCACTCAACCTCCGAGAATCGAAGCTGTATACTGTATAGGTACTGATACACCTGCTTATTACTGGCACGTGAGCATGCGCAGTAATTGACCTGCATTAGTCTTTACTTATTAGTGGCATGTGTGTTCGTACATTGCTAGTAATACCTAAGCATGCTCATTAGTGGCATGCTCAAAAATCAACCGCCGATTGATGTGTGAGCATGCTAATGTCATTCACCATGAGAAGAGGTATCTTTTAAGCATGTGTGAACAGGCTTGCTAATTATGAGCATTCTTATTTCATTCGCGGCTAGTATCGATTATCAATGCGATCTTCTCAGTCCGCGACAGATGAAACAAATATGGCGCGTTGGGAAGATGATAAAACATTACTTTTCGTGACTTATTATAGGAATCACGAATGTCTGTGGAATACTCGGTCACCGCTATGTAAAAATAATATAGCAAGAAATAATGTTTATGAAACTTTATTAAAAGACATGAATGATTCAAATCTTACAATAAAAATTATAAAAACTAAAATCAAAAATATTTTTTCAATATTTTTGATTTTTAGTTTTCAAATTTTTAGTTCAAATCAAAAAGATTTCTTTGTTCACTTGAATTTTCTACTTCAGTTTGCAAAGTTTCAATTTTGAACTAGAGTTCCTCTCTATTCTATGACAAGAGCATGCCACTAATAAGCATGTGTGTTTGATTGTTAGCTTTGAGCATGCTTAAAATAAGCATGCTAATAATGAGCAAGTGTGTACAGTTGTGATGGCATGCTAGTTTTGAGCATGCTAATGAGCATGTCAGTAATAATATCTGTACCTTATAGCGCACGAACCAAAACTACACAGGAGTCCGCCATATATTCGAAACAACATCATTGTTAAACCGAAAACATTTCACGTTCACGGTAAACAATAAAAACACGCTATCCTTCTCTTTCCCACATAATTATCGTAACACAAACAAATAATTCTTTGAAACGATTTTCAAAACATTTATTGTATTGCATACCTACATCAATGGAACAAATACCAAATAGCTTCACTTGTTTTAAAAACGGCAAGTATTTAATTTCATAGTGAAAGAAAGAGACGAGTGTACATTCACAGCGTCGTAATCGGTACTACGTACGTCTCGGTAGTTTGATTGAGAATTTTAACATAAGTTTCGGCTCGGTAATCGCGAGTGAATGTATGGCGATGACTCGGTGAAACTTGCGAGGCCGAATAAAGAAAGTTTCTTCTGCGGTTTAGAAACGTACCTACTGACCGTATCTGAATCACTCTTGACCGCATAAAACGGAGACGTTCGACAATTTGTTACGACAATCGGTAAGGTAATCTTAAACCACCGAGTAGCAAGGGATCTTATTTTAATATTATAACAAAATCTTTCTTCGTAATCGTAAATTCATTTTTGTGATATTCATTGTTCTCGCACGATTTTTTTACTCTCTTTATATTAACTCGTGGCGTATGACTGTTTGTTTCTTTGACGCAAAAACTTTGGATCGATTTTTAACCCTTTTCTCGTGATCCAATCGAGCTGAAACTTTGCAAGCAGACTCGTGGCGACAATTGATCTTCTTGAGAAGATCTATCAAACTTTCTAAAAAAAAAATTAATAATTATATTATAATTTTGGATTTTTAGAAATTTTTAATGATTTTTTCACACAACTTACTCAGTTGTATGAAAATATTTCGACGCATCTGGTAGACACTAAGTAGACACTAAACCTGATGATAGTATAATTTTGGATTTTTGGAAATTTTTCAACGCGTAGGTTAAGCGCCAAACCAGTTTCCACTAGTAAATGAGAAAGGGAGTAGAATAAAAACTTCGTTTTTATAGGTTAGTTTTTTAAACATTTACAACGGATCTTCAGTAAAAGTTGATATAAAAATTGTTTGTGTAATTATTATCGTCCAAAATATTTTTATTGTAGATTCTGTAGAGATTGTGGATGCCAAAACTTCAAGGAGTCTAGTTCATTCAATTTTGAATTCAAAATATTCTTTATATTTTGAGTGAAATATCAATTATTTAAGTACCTAAACATTTTCATTTTTATTAAATGTAAAAAAAAAGTTTTCACGAAAGAAACTTATATTGAATATTAAGAATTCTTTTGTTTAGTTACAAGTCAAATAAAATTATAAAGCGTACTTACATGAAAAATGTGAACAAAAAAATAAAATGAAAAAATTTATTATTAATTTTTACGTGTAATTTATACAAAGCTTAACAGAGCTGTTCCACAACTTTTTACAGGTAGATTTCTGACTAAGTTTTCAATTGACAATATCCAAATACCAACAGTTATAAAGATAAGCGACTTCAAAATATTCATTTTTTACCACGCTTATATTTAGCTCCATTTCGGTTTATCCGTTTGTCTGTGTATCTGTTTGTCCGTTTGTCTATTTACCTGGACGAACAATTATTCCACCCACTTTTTAGTGTCCAATCGAGCTGAAATTTTGTACACACGACAATACATAAATCAATTACAATCAGATGTAGATACTCCATTTAATCCATCATAGTCCGAACTTTAATAAATTAATTTATCAAAGTTTGTAATTAATCATTAATTATGAATCGAAAATGTTTAAACAACAATGACCTGATATCAGTAATTGTAAAGATAGGCGACCTCAAATTAGCATTTTGTTTTACTAATAATATTCCTGACTTGTTTTCTGTAAAACTTTGACCGAAATTAAAGTTACTTTTCTTGAATATTAAAAATGCATTCGCCTTAATACAGTCAAGTCAAATAATGTTTTTTTTTATTTTTCTCCCATCACATGAATGTGTCATACATACAAAATATATGTATTGTGCTGACCTTAATGTTCGCGCTGATATTGTTGTAGATACCCTATCATTATTCTGTCACAACATCCACAACACAATATCTACACAACATCCATTTTCTTAACAATAACTTAAACACATTACATCAATTATCTTTTCTCTCTTTCTGTATCTCACTAGAAAAAAAAAATTAAAAATATACAAAAATATTTTTCAAATTTAAATAAGTAGTCGTGTTGAATGGCTGATGGTGCCACTGACGCAAAATCTGTATGTTATTTTCAAATATGTTTTAATATACTTTGTAATACACACACAATATGAGTTATTAATTTACAACTATAGTTTCGAGAGGAGCAGTCCCTCTCATCATCAGGTATAGATAATAACTAACTTAAATACAAAATTTATCAATCTAATTGGGTAGGTCAGGGGGTCAGGGGGGCGCGCGGCAGGGAAGGGTATTTTTTTCGCCGAACAGCTCTAGGAGTGGTGAACTGGACTGAAATGTGATATTATTTATTAATGTGTTTCCAGAATTTAAATTTTTTAGGATTTCAACGGTTTCCAAACTATTCATTATCCATCGTCTATGGGGAACCGAGTGGAGTAATTTTAATTTGTTGTGACTATCGAAAGAATGATTGGTGTTAATTATATGGTTGGCAAATTCGGAAAAATTGTTTTGTATTTAAGTTAGTTATTATCTATACCTGATGATGAGAGGGACTGCTCCTCTCGAAACTATAGTTGTAAATTAATAACTCATATTGTGTGTGTATTACAAAGTATATTAAAACATATTTGAAATTATAATGTTGCACCACGAAGTATCTGCCAAATCTTTCAATGATATCTGTATGTTATTATTGAAAGCCATCGTTCGAATGACTCTTGTCGAAGTTTCAGACATGAATTGAGTAGTTTTGTTTTGATAGCTGTTGAAAGTGGACAAGTTTGTGCTTGTTCGCAACCATGGATAAAGGGTGATTTAATTGCAGAGCGCTTAACCCGTCTGATTATGGTGACTGGAGGATATGATAACAAAATCCTTGACATTGTGTGAGCAGACCGCCACATTATGATCAGAGAGATTGCTAACATTATAAGCATCAGATTTTTTAATACACGGAATGCGTATCGCATCACTGTTCTTACTATATTCAATTAACTTAACGCTAATAAATAGGACTAACTCTCTAGTGTGGTACCACTCACTGGGCCACTATGCGAGAATACCCACTGCGAAAAATGTAACAATACAGGGTGTTTCATAGCTAGTAGCAAAAATTTTACAGGTGGATTCCTGTCTTGAAAATAAATATTTTTTTTAAAGAAAGAAAATAATAATAAAAAAATAATTTTTACAATGTTTTTATCATTTTATTTGAGTTATATTGAAGCGAATATATTTTACTTAATCTATATAAGTTATTGTAATGATAGTTCAACTTTTTGCAAAAAATAAGTCAGAAATTTTGAAAAAATGAATACTTTTATATCGCATATCTCCATAGCTATTGATCAGATCATGTTTGCTTGAATATTTTCGACTCATTATCAAGGCAGGAATCCACCTGTAAAGTTTTTGCTACTAGCTATGAGGCACCCTGTTTATATGCCATTTTTGCTTACAATAGAAGAAAAATTCAATCGCATTTCTGATATGTTTAAAAATAATTTATGCGAAACATAATCCGTGTTCGCATTTCACTTCACATAAATCTGTAGATTTTTTGTTCCAAAAAAGATAGTCCAATTACGTACGTGTAATCTATTTACAAGTATTTTTTCTATAAAACTATAAAGGATTAAGGAGGTTACGCTCGCAAAAAGTCACGCGTACTTCTAAATATGTAATATGTGGAACGTTGTGAATTCCCATTCCATCCATAAGTTGTCTACTGAGGTCATTCTTCATTGAAATGTTTTCAAATTACAGGTAACGTCCTATAACTCATTGTTGCGAAGGAAATTAAGGGGAAATACCTACCTACGAATCGCGAAAAAGGGCAATTTTGTGAATTTTTTCATGAAAACCTATATGTATTATGCTATTGGTATCATTTTTACATGAAAGTACATATCTTTAAGAATATGTTAATTTTTTTTTTATAAAAAAATATTCTACATTGGCTGAAAATTCTTGGATTGTGTCGACTGCCGAAAAAAAAAGTCCTCCGCAGTGACCATTTCATGTGTAATCATCAGATTAAAAAAAAACAAAAATATTATCAAAATTGACACTATAATTTAGTTTTTGAAAATATAGGTTTTTCACAAAATGGTGGGCACTTTATTGTTATTTATTATTATATAAATAGCGTTTTTTAGAGAAAAATTCGGGTTTATTATGCCGATAAAAAAACTAAGTCGCTGACAAAAATCCCACAACAATGACTGGATAATTATGTATAGAATAATCACTAAAAATTTTAAGCTGTTCGGTTCAGTGGTTGCCGAGATATTTTGGTCACTAATTTTTAAAACATAGTTTCGAGTAAAACGCATTTGGAAATTAAAAAATGAATAATAATAAATTAAACAATGAATGAAATACTTCGATTCCACGTTCATAATATAAGTCCTCGCCTTGCTTAGAATTCCCATATCATCGAGTACTCTTCACAAACATAATAGAAACAAGTCTTACGCTTCCATTATAAAAGAGCCCGACTGGCAGCTACCTGCGGGTCGCACGTATGCTATAAGAAAATGCAAAATTTAAAAATCGATTTTTTTCGAAATGTCTAGGTAGGTGGTATTCCCTCTTAACTCAATTAATATTTCTAAATGAAATCAATTTTACTTGTTGATGAAGGGATCAATAAAAACCTTATTTAAAAGGATAATTATAATTTTTATCAATTACTTCTTCAGTGATCCTACAGCTCACATCGAGCCTTGGCTTCCATCACTCCTTGCCTGCACCGCTGCGGTCTTTCAGTCTGTCATCAGCAGTATTTGATCCGCATCTCTTCTGACCTCATCCTGCCGTCGCAGCCTAGGTCTGCCGACTAATCTTCCATCCAGATGTCCCTCGAAAATTTTTCTGGGCATCCGCGATAACGGCTCTCTCTGCACATGCCCCGCCCATCTCAGCCTTCTTAGTCGAGTATGTACGTAGAATGCTATGTAACTCGTCATTCTATCACATTATCAAAGTTTCGCCATTTTTCACGAGTCTTACGATTTTTCGAAGAGAAGAACTCTTCTCTCAAATATGTTCAGCATCCCCACAGACATTGCTGTCATTGTCCATTTGACTATCGGGATGTGTGTGGGATGTTGTAGTGAGAGTGCAGTCTCCAATGATCGATTTATTTATTCTTTATGTCCCACACATTTATTTATTATTGATATGGTTATTCACCCTGCCCCTAATATACAGGTTGAATAGTATAGTGTAGACTCTATGTTTGATGATGATGATTGAAGGCAAGGATCCATGGTCGACGCGGGCATGATTTGGAGCATGCCCCTCTAGACACGTATGGGAATTCAGTCTATTTTACCTGCGTTTATGGATTTTTAAAGCTTATCATTGGTTACATCTCAAGTTTTTGAATAAATGAACGAGTTCTATTCGTCTAGTAATCTCATTTGCCGCGCAAACCAGACAAAAAATCATTCCAAATGTCATCTTCGAATCGCGCATTATTTGTGTTATTTATCTATTAAAAAAATGTTATTTTTAAATAGAAAAGTGTTAAAATATACAATATCTATAGTATTATTGCTTCCATGGTTTTATTAGATAAACATGTGCGTACATTTCTAACAGTAAATTTCGTTACTTATTTTCATAATTAATGAATAAGATATTATTGAAACCAGTAATTATTGAAATATAAGTAATTATTATTGAAGTCTGTATATTGAGAAACCAGAAAATGCAACTTCTTAGCGATTATTGTTGATTTTTACATGAATATAACAATCACAAAAAAGTGTCTAAAAAACAGCAATCGTGCGCGGCATACGACCGGTTAATTTCAATTTTAATTTTCAATTTCAAATTATTTTATTATTACATTACAATAACATTAATTATTATTACATTACAAACATAAATTCAATGCAAACATATTATGGAGATATATCTCTATCTAATCTATATATATATATATATATATATATATATATATATATATTGTGAAGTAATAAATCATGTTCGTAACACTCCTTCGCGGAACAGTAAAACAAAAAGAAATATTTAAATCACCGCACATAATATTACTGATAAAATCATTCGAGTCCACGTAGGTACTGTGCGCGCTTTTCAGAACCGCGTACGTTTGCGAATTTTTAGCGACATTATCGGTCAATTCGGAACAACATGGCGTCATTCGGGCTTTGACAGTCTGCCGCACGAGATGTGAAAACTACGCACCCTGCTGAGAGGTAAGAAGTGAACTGAGAGACGCCATTTGAAGCAACATCGTAATAACATTGTTTAATTGTAGATTTATGCTAATGATGAATTTTTATCAGGGTTCCTACAACGGGATCAAAATGTGAAGTCGTCTTCGGATGTCGAGCGTGCGGCCTGCTAAGAGCTCGAGGTCCAGCACAAGGGCAGGGGACCACCTGGCAGCGTAGGAGTCAGCATCCATGGACCCAGTGGATGCCGGTCTCACCCTGACCTGATATAGTACACCTTGGCGTGATGCAGGAGAAAAGCATTGTCGGAACAGTTCCGTTCTTACGCCGAATGACCTGGTATTATCTGGTCTCATACTATATTTCAAGTACCCATCATACCGTTCAGCGTCACGGCGACGTAAAGTTTTGTGAAGCACGAAGGTTTGGAGGAAATATGCAGCATCTGTGATCTATTCATAAGGACATTTTGAGCATCATGTGGATGCGTTGTTGTACGTGTTAATGTGTCTCATCCAATTTGAATGTAAATTCTAACCTGATGATTTCCCGTTCCACGACATTTGCGCTGGCGCCACCGCCTATAGAGTCTTAAAAATATAGTTTAAGCTTCCTTCTCCCTTGTATCGCGGCCATCAGCGACGATGTCGCGGAGAGGGCAATTTATTTTAAATTAGAAAATAAGATTTCAATGAACCAAATTTAGCAATATCTTTGAATTTGCCTGTTGTCGCCCTTTCATGGCACAGATCATTGTTAGTAGTTTATTGAATAAACGCTTATGTTGGTTGCACAAAATGTCTTGTTATGTAAACCCATTTTTGTTAATCTGTTACAACTTAAACTTGTTAATATGAGAGGCACCTGAAGCGGCTCGAGAGAGAGAGTTCAGTGCGCATATCACCGAAAGGACCCTGAGATTGAAATAGAGGAGTAAGGTTAGTCCCATTCTTCTCCGATTGAACTAGCTGGTGATGACGAGGGGTTCAGATCATGAGGACTAACTCCACTCGAAATAACATAATACCTATACATATATCTTCTCTAATATCATATATATATATTATATGAAGAGTTCCATGCGTATTCCGAAAGGACCTGAGATTGAAAAGAGGAGTACGTTCGTCCCATTCTTCGCCGACTGAACTAGCTGGTGATGACGAGGGGTTCGATCATGAGGATCTGAACTCCACGTCATAATATATACATATACATATATATATATACTAAACACTCTATATATAGATTATATCATATTTTGTTTCATTTATTTATGGAAGCGAGTCCCGTAATATTTATTAAGAAATAAATAAATGAAATTAAGAGAAAAACACAAATATCAAATAATAAAACTGAAAAATTAAATGCTGGAACCTGGATTCGAACTACGGACCTTTGTCTTACGCGGACAACATGATACCAATTTCACTATCCCAGCTACTTAATAAGTGGTCAATATTTGATAGTTATATGTTTCTCTTTGAATTATTAATTCACTTATTTATATTATTCCATTTTTATTCGGAGAGTAATCGATTGTTGCGAGAATATCAAACGAAGCTTTGACGTCTTCCCGCTAGTCGATTTCCGAATAATGGAAGTATTCTTTGCTAAACTGCAAATAAAGTATATATGTTATTTATATTTTTCATTTATTTATGGAAGCGAGTCCCGTAATATTTATTAAGAAATAAATAAATGAAATTAAGAGAAACACACAAATATCAAATAATAAAACTGAAAAATTAAATGCTGGAACCTGGATCGCCCGGCGCCCGCGGCACCACGAAATAACTCGCGCTCCGGCAGTATTGTAACGCACTCTTATATCTTGTAAAGTAACTGTGACCGCAATAAACTTCTAGTCAAATGTGAGTACATATTTCTATTCCATCCTGTATCGCAGTCCGCTCAGCCTCACACACACATCCCTACACTCGCCTTCAGTGCCCACTTGATACACGCCAGGCTGATCGTTACATTTCGGCAGAGATATACGGTCACGCTGGTCATTCGCGAATACACACGCACGTCAAATATAGCTACCGCATCTGTCAAATTGGTGACTCCGACATCTGCCAAATATATGAAAATAAGAATATTTAATCAATTAAAAATAACATATACAATCTGGTCAAAGGTGTAGGAGAATCCTGCTTCAGAAAACCCCTTTAGACACATGGAATATATCAGTACCCAAAGCGATTTTGTTCAGCATAGCTGTAGTTTTTCCAACAGGCATAATTATCGGCAGGTTAGTCCTGTATATTGGAATGTGAAACAATCTATGCTGACGATGTCTAAGGTAATTATCAGGACCATACAAACCAATGCTCTGCATAATTTCGGTATTATCGATCACACCGCGCAACAATCGATAAAAATGTGTAATCAAATACACATTCCTTCTAGTCTCTAAACTATTCTAGGCAAGCACACTCTGGAGAAACTCAGTTGGGTAAAGCCAAGGATAATGCCCGTACTCTAATCTAATCTCATTAATCTGGTAATCGTACCTCTGGCATTTTTAGATCGCGTCCAAGCTTTCTCATTTATGCAGGAGTATGGGCTCCATGCCGAGGGTGTGTCTTTTGTGGGCAATCTTCACTCTTTTCCACCAGTGTGACTTCCACTATCTTCCATAGAAAACTCGTCTCAACAGTTTAGATTCTTTCATACGCGATGGCCGTAAAGGAGGGTGGGCTTTTTTACAGATTTGAAAACAGTCAGTTTGGTCTTAATACTCCGGTCAGTTTTTGTGATCAACGCACTATGTAGGGTGTCCCGTATCTCAACGTCAAGCCGAAATCGGGTGATAGGCTAAGTCATAATAGTTATCAGAAAAATATTTTTAAAAATCTCATGTGTTTTAAAAAGTATAAGCATTTAAAAAAATCAAAAAAATCTACGTCCTGTGACGGTCTTTTCACCCTGTTGCTACAAATCTTTCTTTTTCCTCCTTTTTTTTTATTATTACGTAATCCTGAATAATGTTTCTGTAAACTTTTGTCCAAAATTCAAAGCCTGCTGCTCCAGCTTGGAAGAAAATGTTACTTTTTGACCAAACCAAGTATTCAAAATTAATACTTTGCCCAGTTTTAACTGACTGTTTTTTTGATTTTTTTTAAATATTTTTCTGATAACTACGAGTATTATGACTTGGCCGATTTCGGCTTGACGTTGAGGTACGGGATATCCTGTATAAAGAATATGAAATACTGCCCAAATATTATTAATTAATAATTATTTATATCCATAAAATTATAGCACTAAACATTTAAAATTCAATATATGTGTGGCGGTCAAGGACGCATGCGTATACACGAGTAAGGAGGTACCGAGTACATCAGCACCTAAACACGAAAGGTCGTCGCTCTCCGTACAACGTTCGAAATCAGAACGCTGAATTCGGGAAAGAACGACAATGGAAGCGAGGGCAACGAACGGATACAGCGGAAGCCCTCGCCGTCATACCTTCGAACTTCGCGCCTTTCAATTGTAACCTTTGTACACTACTGTATTCTTTATAACTTGTGTTTTGTAATCAAATAAATTCTGTCAAACCATCGCAACTTTTAAATCATCAACCGCAGCAGAGATCTCCGACTCTACAAACGGAGTGGTGATCTTTGAGTTCAAGTCTATCCAAAACCGGAGGGCTCATCCACCTCCAAATATGTATCATTAAGAATATACGCTGCATAAAAAATAATAATTTTAGAACACTTATTCAAGGACGCAACGACTTTGTGACAGTCTATTTTACAATAACGATTTTACCATTAAACCATAAGTATTATTTCATAAAATAACGTTTTTTTTTATAAAAAAAATGAGTTCATGAGTAGTTTTCTTGTGAAAACTACTCATGAACTTATGAATTTATCATAGTATGTATTTATTCACTTAGTTTTAAATAGTGTTTATAAAGTTGACAATACTTTAAGTAAATTTATCATGATCTAATTAAAATTCATCTGAGTTTACTCATCATTAAAAAAACAATTTATTATTAGAATTCCTTATCCGTTGCTTTTCTACGAATTCAAGTCTTAGCATTTCAAATATAAATAATGGAAACTTTCTGTTAGATTGAAATTAAGCAAAGCACTTAGAAGGGACTTTTCAATAATGAAATAAATTTTACGATCAATCCAAAGGATATTCCCAATAAAAATGACTTTTCACCAAATTCAAATTCTATTCCTGTTTCCCATCTACCTAAATATATTAATTTTAATAGAGGGAGTATAAAAGCAAAGGCAGCAATATATATGCAAAATGTTTTGAGTGCAGTTACAGTAGGTTACTTATTTAGAATGTACTAAATCCGAGATTTAATAGGAAATATAGCTCTGTCTTTTCCAAAATTATATTTCCAAATCACTATTAAAAGCGAAGGTAAAATATTCACTTCAATGAATGAACTCCCAAGGATGTGTCACGTGACAAAATAGCTGATTCATACTAAAATGAGAATTGATGTCGATGTTAGAATCATAGTAAAGACAGCAATCCTTCCACTGTTTGGTTCAAACACAGATATCCATATTTAAAAGTTAAAAATGTATTTTTATACGATTATAAATAAAACACTGAGGTGGCAATTGTTTTTAAAATCTTATTTTCAAAAAGATGCACGTTTTATAGATTCCAGAGAAATTTTCTTTAGGTAGTGACAGGTTTTTTGCACTAATTTCAGAAAAACCTCATTGGGATATTGCTGGTTTTGTTTTTACTACACTCAATTGAGAGATGAGAATAATTTATACATATTATTTTCTTCTCTGTGTTGGCTGTGGGTTGCGATCTTTACCTTAGATGCTGTGACGCGAAATAATTAAATAAATGTGACTGTACTAGAATCAGGCTCCTAAATTATTCAGCCAGGTCTTCTACCTTTTCCAAGCATTCCCCTACAGAAGGGAAGAAAAATATAACGTCGAACGATTTTCAATTGAAACAAATTTTTTCAGAAGTTTAAAGTGCTACATACATTTCAATTCGTACTCATTTCTAAGGATTTTATTTTCTTGTTTTAAATCCTTAAGTATTTATACTGCCATAATCTTTCAACGAGTCGATTCTCTTCTTCTTCTTCTTTCTTGGCGTTTCACCCCTATGGGGTGTTCTTGCCACAAAACAAGTGTATTTCTTCGTTAGCAATAGGTGTGATGGTTGCGTTTTTTTTTTCTCAATGACAAGATTAGCCAGAATGTTTTCTTCTTAAGATACAATCGTGAACATGCTTTTTAATTTAGAAAGAAGTAGAAACAAATATGGATGGTATAGATTTTAAATGTGTATATTTAAATAGAATCAGAAATTATTGCACGTAATCGATGATTTTACAGCATTTTACACTAAATTGTAAATTGCTAGAAGAGTCTGAATCAATATCTCATATTTACAAAAATTTTAATGGCACGTGAATGATTTATTTTTTTAAAGCTTCTAAATAGCATAACGTTAAAAATGATAATCGTATATTATTATTATCATTTGTAATATTTAAATATTTATATTTAAATATTATTTTTAATTAAATAGTGTTTGTGTATATATTGCCATATTTATTAAAAATAACGATAATAATCAACACAATGAATGAAAAATTTCAATCTCTGGAACAAGAATAGTACTGGGGGTTAATACTAGAAGTACCTATGCCAAAATGTGTTAGGCGTCAGAAAGTACTCTTAATAACCAATATTTCAGTGTCATTAGTGTCAAGCCAATCGCTTTAAGAAGTTTTTCGTGCATATGTCAAATTATTTCATTACATTTTTTAGCAAGAAATGTCTAAGTTGACATAAGCAATAAAGATATTGAGTAGTAGTACAAGTCGGCTGTTTTTGTTCAAATTGATTATTTGCCAGATGAATGTGTTTGTGAAGGTTCTAAAAAAATATATAAAATTTTCTGTAATAGTATTAACCGTTTGTTTCAAGTATTGAAAAAAAAAGTATATATAATTATTTTGTAATAATAAACACTATAAAAAATAAATATGTGCCCAGAAATGCCTGTCCTACGTTGTTTTACGTACGAGTGGTCGATTCGCTGTTTTTATTGCCGGTAAAATTCAACAAACACCCTGACGTCAGAAAATATAAACTTCCGATCGGAGAAGTCAGCTGGCCTGGTCGCTATCACGCTATTCACGCCTGAAGAAAATTATCATAAAAACTCCGAGGTCTTATATTCATTTTTCTTAAAACGCAACCACAGAAAATAATGTCGTCAGTCATAAAACATTGCGACACCAATCTCAATGAATCGATTTATTTTATGTTGATATAAAAATATCGTTTGAGCCATTAAAATATTCACTTACGTTATTTTCATTAGGTTATGTTTGTAGGGGTTCCTAGTTTCTCGGGTTTTTGAAAAAATGTTAGAAATAATATTTATCTGGCAGAATATTATGATTTGTTAAAATATGGATACTAAAATTAATAATATTTGTGATATGTGATCACGAGATATATGTTTTGTGTTTCGACTCGTTTTCAAAATGTATGCATACGTAAAAGTAATTCTTTATGATCCCACTGTACGCCACTAATATGTACAGGTTGTAACAGAACTAGTCCACATTACTTTACAGGTAGATTCCTGCCTTGATTATGAGTCGAAAATGTTCAAGCAACCATGACCTATAATATCAAGGAGATATGTGATGTCAAAGGTTGCATTTTTTCAATATTTTTGACTTATTTTTTGCAAAACGTTAGACAAGAGTTAGAGTAACCTATATATAAGATAAAAAGTTCATTACTTTTATAACACAAGTCAAATAAAATATTAAAAACCTTCTAATGGAATGTTTTCCAATTGGAACTTTTCAGGGTTTTTATTATTTTATTTAACTTTTATAGAAACAAATTCATTTTTCGTAATCGATAAAAGTTACTGTAATGATACTTCACCGTTTTGTAAAAAAAAAGTCTGAAATATAGAAAAAAAATTCAATCTTTGAAACTCCATTTGATGTTCATGTTTGCTTTGAAATTTTCTATTCATAATTAAGGCGAAAATCTACCTGTAAAGTATTGTCGACTAGTTCTGTTACACCCTGTATATTTGTATTTTGCACCATTTTCATAAAATTTATCTCAAGGGCGCTTTACACAAAAAATGTATAGTCCTACACTACTCGTATGTATAATTTAAAATAGAACGCAAACTTATTGATATGTTTTTAAAAACGGTGTCTTGAATGGCCAGACAGACGTCTGTATCGCTCGTGACATAATGGTATCCAACATTGTATTTGTGAGAGTTTTAAAGTCACCATTTTGATACGAAATAAATACAATTAAACAAATTGCTATTAACAATGGATATAATTGCGCGTTAATAGATAGAATGTTAAAATCAAAAATTAATAATAAACTTATCGAAACATATTTATACTCAGACAAAAACATTAAAACCACTGATAATATACTTTGGCGACAAATTCTATATAATGGTCCAATTTCTACAAAAATTACAAATTGTTTCCATACTCACATTAGACCAGCAAATAATAATATTGGTACAATTCTTTTAAATTCAAAAACAAAAATAGGTATGTTGGAAGAAAGCGGGATATATGAAATAACTTGCGGAGACTATGATAAAAAATATATTGGCCAAACCACTAGAAAGTTAAATAGACGCATAAAAAAACATCGCCGTTGCTTAAAAAACAATTTCTCAGAATTTCCCGATCATATAATTAAAACTTATCATTCTTTCGATAGTCACATATTAAAATTACTCCACTCGGTTCCTCATAGAGGACGGATAATGAATAGTTTGGAAACTGTTAAAATTCAAAAAAAATTGAATTCTACAAATATATTAATAAATAATATCACATTTCAGTCCACTTCACCACTCCTAGAGCTTTTTGGGAAAAAAAATACACTTCTCCATCGCGTGCTCCCCTGACCTAACCAATTATATTGATAAATTTTGTATTTAAGTTTTTTTTGTATTTATTAATTTTGTATTTATCTATACCTGGTGATGAGAGGGACTGCTTCTCTCGAAACTATAGTAGTAATTTAATAACTCATATTATGTGTGTATTACAAAGTAAATTAAAACATATTTGAAATCACCATTTTGAGTTCATTCAACATTGTACTGAATCGAGTGCACTGGGAATGAGTGAGACCCGCCACAAACCTCGTTCAGTTTTATGAGCAATAACTTCCATATTGGATCTACCCTTTCGCCATCCAGTTAGGCATTATTTTAATGCTAAGGCTTGATCCACACTTTCGGTCTGCTTTAACAATGAAGTCGTTCACACTACGTTCCCGCTCCAGTTCCGCAGTGGTCCCGTTCTGATACAGTCTTACCGTGGAATTGGTGAACATTGCATTGTAGAGAGTGATCACTTAAACTAGCTCATACATATAGTAAACCCTGAGAAATATTGTTGAAACTTTCCTTCACTGCTATTCTATGAATGAAACATCAACACTACTTTCAGTGATATCATTTGAAATCTTACAACTATTTGTCTTCGCTTGTGGATTTGTACTTAACATGGCAAATCAATCATCGCCACTCCTGATTACACGAGATGGCGCTGCGCTTTGTGTTGGCTACAGCCCGCGGGCTACCGCCATCTGTTGATTGTTTCCGCGAAATCGTGACATGTAACGGGAGGTGCGGATATTAATTGCAAGCGGCATCCATTTTGAGAAATTTACGGTGGAATGGACGAACTGGGGAATGTGCCTCGGGGGTCAGGCAGGGCTGGCCAAAGGGATTCGTTCAAAAATGTAATAGTTTATTTTGTCTGTTTAAGGAATCTTAGCAGTTCCATTAATACAGCAAGTCGTAATGGATAGTGGTCTGATAATAAAGATCCGCAATAGAAAATAAGATAAGGAATATGAAGTTTAAATATTTGTTGAAAATATCTGGCATAGTCCAATAAAATATAATACATAACATGAACAACATATATAACTACCGGAGCTATAACTATTATGGATCCAAATGATGCTGAACGCATGCTTGATGAATTAAGGCAATCCGGGCTATACACAATTTTCAACCTTAACATAAAATACAAAATAAAACAGATCCGAAACAAGAGGACAGATAAAATAGACATACGCAAACACACTAACACACACTATAATCTCATATATATGATATATAGTTTATTTTATATTACTTTAATCACTATATTATGTTTCTTTAATAAACAATACATTACTTTATCAAATACAAATAATTATTTTGCTATACATCTACATGCAATGTTTTGTATCTACACACTATTGTAAACTATGCCTGTCTTAACACAGATATTTCTAGTGAGACAGGCACAGTCCAACCAAAATTTTATATTTAAATTAAATAGAAATTAACAAATAAAAACATAAAATACATCAGAATAAAATTTATAGCAGTTATAAACAAAAGCAAGGACAAATAAAAAGTATTAACAACAACTAACGAAGTTTAACACTTACACCGAAGAAGTCCAGATCCCTGTCTTGAATTTACAAGACGATATAACCGTGACATGGGAGCATGGAATCCATAATTAGTTCTATGATGGCTAAGGTACAATACTTCATTAATCTGAGTCTACGGGAAGGGATATTGAATTTTATTTGGCCCAGTAACGAAGGCATATCAGTGTGGTCGTAAGTTGGAGATTTGTTCACATTGGTTCACAAACAAATTCTATACAATATTTAATATATTACAATTTGTATAATATTTTGAACTTTATACATTTCGTACCTACAAAGATTGTAAAAAAAAGTTTTTCGAGTTTGGTATATGCTTAAAATAATAAACAATGATGTTTTCTATATGAAAGGACTAATTCTTTTGATCTCCGGAGACGGGGCTTGATTGAAGACTACTTGAACACTAGGAAATTATACCCCTAGACTGAACATGACAAACAAATGCTATTTACCTAGGATAAAAATTAAAAAAAAACTAAAAAAAAGTGTGTACCTACCATACAGTATGAAATTTTACAAAATGACCTAAGCTTAGGGTTCAGGTCACAATGAAAGAATGTGCCCCTTCGTATATCTAAGATACGTTAATACTGCGATTGATGAATTTATTCTTGCATAATTAAATCGCCTTGTTAACAAAACGCATTTTTACAATAGGCACTTTAATTTTATTCCAACGCCAGTCACTCTAGTAAAAAAGTCTTCTTGTTATTACAAAAAGTTTCGTAATAACAAGAAGAAGAAGAAAAAGAAATAAGTTTTGCTTTATTTACTAAGACATAAAAGTATTTTGTTTGACCATTTTATAATGTATAGTAATTTTTAATTAATATAGTAATTGACAATGTCATAGTAATTTTTTCAAACAAGTCGTTGTATTGGCACCAGACGTGGCATCAGGTTGTGTACAATATTTTAATATATATTTTCTGAGAACACAGTTACTGGATTTAATCCACAAAGAGATAATTATTCATTAACATAAATTATAGAACTTCTTCTTCAAATGTAGCAAATTTATTTTGTGGTAACATAATTATAATTAATATAAATTAACTTTGTTTAAACCACTTATTTATTGAAAAAAATCAACATGTTTCAAAGCCAATTGGCTTTGAAACATGTTGATTTTTTTCAATAAATAAGTGGTTTAAATAAAGTTAATTTATATTAATTAAATTATAGAAGTCTCACAATGACGAAGCCATTTATATGAGGAACGTGTATGGAAGTTTTTTTTCATAAGATGGCCCAGGGCTTACGACTTGTATTAGCTGGCTCGAGTGATCATTCTACACAATGCATGTTCCATCGTACGATCCAAATTGACATTAGTTCACGTCTATATATTTCGGTGGTCTGTAGTGTGTATGTATTTTATAAATAAATAAGATTTGTAATTCCACCGGAGGCAGAGAATGGTGTACAAAATGTATAAAATAATGCAAACCTGGCTGTGAAGGACTGATATGAGGACACTTGCACATAAATCAGTCCTGAGTAATCGGTGGGTCATCATTCATCGTGTACGGTAAAAATTATAATTAAAAAAAAATTTCTGATCTCATTAAAAAATTTATAACAGGTGCTTATTCCAAAGTGTCTCAAGACTGATTTAAATATTTTAGAGAAACAATATTGTAAAACTCCCCCTTGAAAATAAAATTCTTAAATCAATCTTAAATTAACAAATCATTTAAACCTATAGCTTTTTTTTAAATAATTCCAATACTTTCATTATCAATTTACCTTTTTTACTGTATTAATAAATAACTTGTACATACTATGTACCTATATATTATAATAAGGAATAAGAACTGTGGCTCCCTCATCAGACTCAAGAGTTTCTCTTTACTGATGAGGTCTACATGACTACCAAGTACTTAAAAAAAGTTTAATCTGATATGTATATATAAGAACTGTATTTGTACCATAAATTAAATAAATAAATAAAAAATAAAAATTGAAATAGGGAGGACTTGAAGAAACAGGTTTAGAAGCTCTAAAATAAGAAAGACCCGTAATACAGAAGATATTCTGAGACGGAGTTGAAAGAAAGTGCAGTACTGGAGAGACCAGGTGGATAGGATGGATAATAAAAGAATTCCCCATGTGGTTGGCCACAATATACCCGTGGGATATCGCCCGCCAGGACCACCAAAATGGTGGAAAGATAGCTGATGCTCCACTTTCCAAGAGAATGGCTTCCGCTTAGTAACAAATCTTTCATCTAGAGGAAGAAGAAGAGCTTAATTATTTGTCATTTAAAAAAAAAACATATTTGTACAATAATCATTCCGAGACGTGGTCACCACCAACGTTTACCGCTGTCGATTCTGTGGGCAGCATCCTAATGGTGCAATTTTTGTATTCTTCCACAGCCACCTGAAAAACCCGGTCATCGAAATCCAAAGATCTCACTTTTCCTGACTTGTTGCTTCAGCTTTGAAGAGAACACACCACTCTCGGCATACTTTTTCGCAAATCGTTCCTTCGCCGAAAAGATCGCTTAGATCGCGATGTAGCTCAATAACTTTCCGCCGTTTCTCGAAGTGGTATAGAATAGTGTGTATGTTTTTCAATACGTAATTAAATTTTCTCACCTTATTAAAGACTAATATTACAGTAAATGTTAAAAAACGTCAAATTAAATTTTAAAAAACACCCGAAAAAATGGCACGAACAGAAAAGTACGCCGAAAATTACGTCAAATACATTAAATAACAACATCAAATATAATTTTTATACAAAAAATAATTGCAATGTATATCGATGTATGTGTGTATGTGTATACCAGTAAATATTTACGTGTGTATGGACCGGTCGGAGAGACGGCACGTGAGGACGCGGGCATTCCAGATTTACGGGCTGGCTTGTAATGACCCTTATATGTTTGCGAGAGAAACCTATTGTATGTGTATATTCAACAACCAATATTCTATTGTATGTGTTGTTCCGAGTCAACGTGTAAATTGACGCGGTGTTTCACCGGCAATACCGAATCCTCGAAATAAACAGCAACAGATCACCCCAACGTAATAGAGTAATAAAGTGATATCTTTTAGCAAGCATAATGATAACAGAATTGCCATAAGGGTGGGTATTCATCCATCGACTGGCCTTGCATCCAAGCTATCTTCACAGATGATCTCATTTAATTCCGATTATGCCCACGGCTCATGCTATCCAAACAGCGCAGCACCTGAAAGCAATATCATATATTCGGCCGTATTTTGAAATAAACAATATTGCTATCTCTGTGTCTTGACAGTTATTGAATAATATTGAAATGCCGCCAATTTTTAATATAATTAATTAGAAAGCTCATTATTCATAATTGTGAATAACCTAACATTTGTTTACGTTTTAGAGCTTTCTGATTAATTCAATTTAAACTTCAAATTCGAATTAATGTATATTATGGATGTCTCACAGAGACGAAACTGTATTTTATTATTATTATGGGAAAGTAGGTATAGGAGTCATTTATGGTGTATATCGAACTTACGACCGATCGTATGGTAGGCTTAAGTTATCACTTTACACATATGTAACGTTCGCCATTTCCACCATGATAGAATATAGCATGTCTTACTAATTTTTGAAAGTTGTATATATTTGGATTATATGACACACATCACGTACGTATTGTAACAACCTATTATACCGGCCTGTGACAGCCATTTAACTTTCAAAAATTAGTAAGACATGGTATATTCTATCGTGGTGGAAATGGCGAACGTTACATATGTGTAAAGTGATCACTTAAGCCATAAATCACCATACGATCGGTCGTAAGTCCGATATACACCATAAATGACTATATTAGATATCTATATATATATATATATATATTATATATATATATGTGTATATAAATATACGTAGTAAATGTCATTTAAGCAGCCAGTTTGTTGGTCAGGTTGTCTCTCTGACATAGGCCTCCCCTAGTTTTTTCCACTCGTCTCTGTCGTGAGCTATTCTTCTCCATCCTTTTGGTAGGTCATCCTGCCATCTCTTAATTTGACGTCCTTTTTGTCTTTTTCCATTTCTGGGATACCATTCCATTACGTCTTTCGTCCACTTTTCTCATAACATGACCAGTCCAGTTCCATTTGAGTTTTTTTACTTTTTGTATAACATCGCTAACTTTTGTCTTTTTCCTTATTTTTGTATTCGTCCACCTATCATAAAGCCTTATGTTTAGCATACTCCGCTCCATGTTGCGTTGGCAAACTGCGAGTTTTTGGCTGTTTTTGCTCGTAGCAGGCCAAGTTTGGCACCCATAAGTGAGACATGGGAGAATGCACGTGTTGTATACTTTTCTTTTTACCGATATTGGTATTATATCATTTTTCACTATTTCTTTTAGCGACCAGTACCGCTTCCAAGTATTGTTTACTCTTCTGTCGATTTCTTTTGAATATTGGTCTTTTATTGATATTAGTTGTCCTAAGTATACGTATTCTTCAACATATTCGATGCTTTCCTGTCCGATTTCTATGTTCTCCTTTGTTGTATTTATCATCACCTAAGTCGTCGTTGGGTTCATTGTCAAACCTACTTTCCTGCTTTCATTGTCTAATTGCTGTAACATAGTTTCCTAGCATGTCTGGTCTCTCTGCGAATATCACGATATCATCAGCGAATCTTAGGTGATTAAGGTTTGTTCCATTAACATTTATTCCGAAGTCTTCCCAATCTATATTTCTGAATATATTTTCTAACACGGCTGTGAAAATTTTTGGGGAAAGTGGATCACCTTGCCTAATACCCCTCTGAATACTAAATTCCTCTCCTCGCTGTTCAAGTTGGACCGTTGCTGTGGAGTTTTTATATATTTCTTTTATGATTTTTATATATTTGCTTTCTACGCCCTGGTTTTCTAGCGTCTTCCAGATATAGATATGACTCAGAGAGTCGAAAGCCTTGTTGTAGTCGACAAATGCCATAATGTTGACCATATTCATTAAGTTTTTCGATGATTTGTTTTACCACATGGATATGATCGATGGTAGAATAATCGGTGCACAACCCAGCTTGTTCTCTTGGTTGGTGTTCTTCTAGGTGTTTCGATATTCGATCAAGTATTATTTTTGAAAACACTTTGTATAAATTTGACATTAGACAAATTGGCCTATAGTTGTTTATTTTGTTCTTATTTCCCTTTTTATGTAATAGGACAATAGTGGACTTCGTCCATTGAGTTGGTATCTGTTCAGTAACCAATATTTCGTTGAATAGATGTGTCACAGGTTTGGATATTACGGACAAGGTGTCTTTCAGTAGCTCATTTGAAATTTTATCTTCACCGGATGCTTTTCCACTTTTTTGTGTTTTTATAGCTTTTATGACCTCACTTTCTAATATGCAAGGTATTTCTTCTTCATGAGTATAATTCTCAGTTTCTGTGAATGTAGTTTTGTCTCTCTCCGTGTAAAGTTTCTTGTAGAATTCTGTCGCTTCTCTAGCTATTGATGATCTTTTTGTCGTCGATTACTCATTATTCTTCATATTTTTTATTTTCATGTTAGGTATCCATTGTGTGTATTCTTTCAGTTGTTTTAGACCTTTTTTAATTCCGCCTGTTTTCTCTATGTGTTCTTTTAGTACTTTCAGACTCTCAGCTTTCTTGTGTTTTCGTATTGATGCCAGGATTTTTTTACTGATAATCGTGATGTTTTGACGATTGTCATTTCGTTTCTCTAACATCATGTTCCTCTCATTCATTAATTTTATAGTTTCATCTCCTAATTTATTTTTCTTCGCTTCTTTAGTACACAATTTGTTTGCGTGCATCAGTGCCTTCTCTAGAAGAACATACTTTTCTTGTAGTGGTTTGGGTCTTTCAATATCTTTTAAAGTATTTTCTAATTCATTTAGGACATTTATTGGTATAGGCGATCTTATTCTCACATTTTTGGTTGACGAGGTAATATGCTTTCTTGATTTTTTATTTTCATTTTGTATAACTCCTCTTACCATTCTATGATCTGTATTGAAGTTTAGCTTATTCACTACGAAATGAAATCAATTTCATTTTTATCTCTACCGTTTGGGGATATCCATATCCACTTTCTTTTCATTCCTTTTTTGAAGAAGCTGTTCATTATCTTAAGATTATTTGCAAAAGCAAATTCAATGAGCCGCTGTCCATTGGCATTTCTTTCTCCACTGCTGTAATCTCCTAAGACAAGTTCATCTTTATTTGATTTACTGCCTACCTTAGCATTAAGGTCTCCCATCAGGATTATGCATTTGTTAGTCTTTTGTATTGATTCTGTCAGATCTTTGTAAAATTTATCTTTCGCTATCTCCGTATCTTGTTCATGGGGGGCGTGGACTTGGATGATCGTCGATGGTTGTTTACATTCAGGCAACTGTATATTAAGGATTGCAATTCTGTCTAATATTCCTTGGAAACTGATTATTTTGTCTTTCAGGTATTTCTTTATTAAGAAACCCATTCCGTACATACCTTGTTTTTCACCATAGAAATAGAAAATGTAATCATTATATTCTCGTATCTCTTCTCCTATTCTTCTTACTTCACAGAGACCAATGATATCCCATTTTATAAATTTTATGGCTTCTTCTAATTCTTCCAATCTATTATCTGTCATTAGCGTTCTGCAGTTTAATGTTGCAAGATATGTTTTATTATTCCATTTTTGATTTATGGATGTATTTCTAGGGGGTGGTGGTCTGGCAACCCCACGGGGACCAGCCGGATTGGGGTAGTTCTGTGTCTGAGTTTTTTTGTTAATCTTTAAAGGGTCTTGGTCGTTTTCCCCCACGAGAACCAGTCGGCTTGGGGGAGGGTGTGTTGTTGGTGTTTTATCTTTTTTTTGGTGTTCTTGTTTCCGTTTGCCGATAGTTGATTGCTATTGTTCTTTTCCTGTTGGTTGGGATGTAAGAGAAATTGATCGAAATCTCATTAAGTCAAATGCATTTGTTCTGTTAGTTTTCGTAGAGGATGTTAATTGCTGTTTCTTCGGTTGCGGGTTAGCATATGGGGAGGCAGATGGTTCTCTTTTTCTTTAATCATTAAAGCCTGCGCTTTCTTTGACGATGAGTTTATCATACTTTAGGTAGGCTATGTTTCCTTTGTTCCGTTCCTCGTTTAGTTGTGGGAGTAATGCCTTCCTCTTCTCCAAAGTTTCTCTAGTATAGTCTTCAGAAATATGTAACTCTTTAGACTTTTTCTTGTTTTTCAAAACTTCGCTCTTCTTCCATCCGTTGATAAAGGATACTAGTGTCGGTCTTGGTTTTTCTTTGTTTACTGAATTTCCAATACGATAGATTTTGTTTATCTCAAATTTTTCTGTTGTTATGTCCAATTCTTCATGGAGTTTTTGCCTCGTATTCTCTAGTAGTTCTGTTATAGATTTTTCACCTTCTTTCAGTCCGTAGATTACTATATTGTTGTTTTTCCTGTCTTTTTCTAAAAGTTTTACCTTATTTTCCAGTTTTTCCAACTTAAGTTTTAAATTTTTATTTTCTTCTAACACTGGTTTCAGTTTTTCATCCATTCTCTCCATTATTGAATTAGTTATAAATTCAGTTTTGTTCTGCATTTCTATTTTCATTTTTTCAAAGAAAATTTGAAATTGTTCATCCATTGTTTTGCGTGTAAAGGTGTGTTTATTACACTGGCAACACTGATGGCTGTGACGTTCGCCAACTATGGCCAACTGTGCCACTGACCATAGATGTGATAATATAGACGATCTATGACTTTATCTGTCAGTTCAGTTTGAATTTGAAATTAAAATTTGAATTTCGGTTCTATGGTTGGTCGGTTTGGACGGTAATGTCAACCTAACTGTGTATTCTTTCCGTTGTAATAATGAACTAACCTCAAAACTTCTGTCGGTTTTCTTCTTTCAATATTATTATTGGATGATATAGTTACACTATGTTACACTATTGCTAATCAATATACATATAAACAAACCCGTGTTTCTCCACAACCAGCCACAACCACCCACCGGCGTTTATGGTGGTGGATAGCCCTTGGTGTCACATCGAAAATATGCGAGTTTGGTGGGGGTGGCTGTGCGTGGATGGGAGTGGGTGACAAAAATGTGCTTTCTAGCTCATTGTTTTGTTGTTTTGTTATGGGAAGGCTGTGAATGCTTCAGATTGTTTCAAAATAGGCGCGCCGACTGGGTCGGTGAGTCTAAAAGGTTCCGGAAAAACCTGCTCTAGAAAGTTCTGGAAGGAAAAGGTTCTAGAACATTCCCGAAAGTTCTAAAACGTTCTAAACTGAGTGGCGGAATGTGTCGGTGTGTCTAGAAGGTTCCTGTACATTCGATAATTTTTTTGAAAGTTCTGGAAGGAGAATGTTCTAGAAGAAAAATCTACGCGTACGAAGCCGCGCTGGCACGGCTAGTATACAGTACATTGCATTATTTAATTTAATTGGTAGGTATTATCTGTCTTAATATGGTAAAGTATATTTTTTTTAATCACTTTGAAATATTGACAAGTACAAGTAGTTTTTAAGCATCTGTAAGAGTTTTGTGTGAAAGTGACATACCAATGTAGACGATAGAACGGAGAAGTACACCAGTATAAAGCATCGCCTGTATCTCGCGATATATCAGAAGGTAAATTATAAGCATGCACCTAAGGAAATCCATCTCTGATATTCGGTCTCCCTTCGGTGTTTACATAATGTATGTATTGTTGACGATAATCATTTTCGTGAAAAATTATTTATCAAATGTTATTCAGTTTTTGAAAAAAAACTTTTTTTCCCAACACATATCTACATATCTACATAAACTTATCATATTACTGAAATTCATTCATTAAAATTCATAACACAAAATTTACCTCCTTTCGTTCGGTTTCCTTTCACGTGTGTCGTTCAATAAAAATTCTTTTTTTTGTTATTAAATTTATACATATTTTCTATTGATAAGATCGTGCCTTCAAGCGTTCTAATATTTAAACAAAAAATGATGTAAATTTAATTAGGTAATAAGCAAATATGTATTCAAAGCATCGTAGAGTTGAATATTAATAAATACCACATAATTAGATGTGTCACCAACAAATGAGACTCTTATGACTAATTCTACATTTGCGACTAATATTTCGTAAACACATGTAATATTTAGTGAACAGTTTTGGAATTTCACTAGGATTTGGAACTAGTGTAATTAAGGGGTTTTAAAATGTATTAAATATAATATCTGTATACAGGGAATAAGTTCAAGGAATCATTAATGATTGTGATTACTTTGAATTCGTGCTTTGGTGATTAAAATATTATTTTGTATAGTTTTCTTTCAGAAATCTCAAAAAAATCGAGTCAAGTCAAACGTGAAAAAAACAAGTTAAAATAAAATTGTGTTTCGCGCCGTCATTAAATTTCTCTCAAAACAAGAAAAAACACCTCAAACCAGTTTAAAAGAAATGTTAGCTGTTTACCGAGACTATCGCCTTGGGAAAGTTACGATTTACAAGTTAGTGACACAGCTTTTACAAGCGAGGAAGTGAGTTGATAGAAGATGATTTCCGTCCGGAACTACCGTTGAGGACACTCACTTCCTCCCTCAGTCCCATTGAAGAATGATCAGTTTGCAGAAATGTTTGGTGTATCAAACATAACCATTTTGAATATTTTTCATCAGCGTCTCGGGATGACAAAGTCTATGTGTAACGGTATGATGGAAGAGGAGGCAAGCACTTACCTTATTCTTCCTTCGGGATCGCTGGCTCCTTTTTCCTGTCGCTTTATCATTCCAGACAACAAGCGGCGAGGTGTTTCTTCCGTAGTTGTAGGATAACACTCGCGTGGTTAGGTAAATCTTTATTTAAAATTAGCGGTATTTCAGCGGTAGACTTATTACGGTAGAGTAATTTGCGGTCGCGTTTGACTGAGCTGGTTTTGCTTTGGCGGCGTTTTTCGTACTGAGCGGTCCTGTACTTGCTGGTGATATGTAGGATGAGGGGAGGGGAGCGGGGATACATTTAACCGGGTTTTTAAATATGCGCTAGCGCTGGCGCTAACACTATGCAAGGTGCAAAGTATGCCCAGCCGCTTCAAAAACGCCCATGTACAAAGGCATTGTTTTTTATTTCTTAAGTTAGTCAATATTACCTTTCGTATATTAACTAAAATTTTGAATTTTATATTCTAATTTTTTTTATTACATTCTTTATTTACTTTACTTTATATACACATTAATATTTACATCTATACAATAATATATAAAGAGGCCAAGTTTGTAAGTTTGGATGTAGGAGGTAATCTCCGAAACTACTCATCCGATTTCAAAAATTCTTTCAACATACATATTTAGATTGGACTTATTATCCCATTAAAATAAAAGGGTTGTCCCGTCATTTTTTAAATTTTGTGACTTTCACACACAATGCACAGTATGCTGGATTATGGTTCATAAATATACTTTTTATATTATACGATGAAAAGAAATCAAGTATGATCTGTACAGATGAGGTATAAAAAAGTGTAAAACATGATTTTGGGCACTTATGAGTAAAATCCATCTATAACCTTAATACGAGACGGAAAATATTACATCTCACGTGGCTTAACAAATTTTTGAAAAACTTAATTGTCACATTACGTGATGTGCTTGATCAAGACACTTACCTAGTGATGCAGTGATCGTGGGTTCAAGCCTCACTCCAAATCAACAAGTTATTTTCTTAAATTGTAGGTAAATACAGAGCAATAAGAAAATTTAAGTATATTTTATTAGAGATGTACACATTCTTAGATGTGTGTGCAGATGCCAAGGAATTTAATGTATCAACAGTTTTTCAGTAAACTTCTTATAGAAAAAAACATGTGACAGTAAAAAATCTAAATATAATTTCGTTGTTTGTCTTTCTGTCGGTTCGCAACGTTCATGGCTTAGATAATCAATAGTCACGTAATCAGCGCGCGGCTCAGACAACACGCAAGGATTGCTCCACCAAATTAGACGGTCTTAATATTTTTATATTACTATTTTATTATATTTAGTTTATGTTTAAGCGAATAAAATCAATTTAAAAAATAAATAGATTTCTATTCAGGAATTTTCAGCCTTAAAGACCTGTAATTACTATGTCCCGTGATTTTTTACGGGTCAAATATCTCATGAAATCATCCCAGGTACAGTGTTCCGAATGATTTATCATTAAAAAGAACAAAACATCCCGACTAACAAGATTTTTCACATCTATGAATATTGCCACAAATTACATTTTTATTTGAGTTGCAGAAAACCATTAAATATACTGTTTTCTCGATTTCCTCTTATTGTATGGATTCAAACAATGTTCATGTTTTATAAATTTTCTAACACTTGTGCAACATTTCCGTCAATTTAAGAACGGCAGTCACCAGAAGCCCAAGAGCGGTATGTTAACAATTTGTATAATGGAAAATTTCCATTTTATAAACACCGGAAGTTCTGTATCGACAAGGAACAACATCTCGTCAGTGAGCACAATGCGCAAAGTGTTTGTTGAGTTCCTCCAGATGTTGTATAATTTCATAAAATCTGTTCTATGCAGACTATGTTTATTGATATGCAAAAATGTTTTAGTTAATTACTAATTTATTATTCGTCTCTAAATTGGCTCAAGGTATTTTTCGGTCATGCTTAATATTTGATACATATTTATAATTAAGATTTTTTTTCTGTAACTAGAAATATAAAACAAATTTAATTTAAACAGAAACATAACATCATCCTGCTTCCATCTAAAGAAAGACCAAAGAACTCCTGGATGACTCAATGCTCCAAAATCCTATAGATAAATGACTGGATGAAAGCCATACCCAGTACCGAAGAAAATACAGCCTGAGAACGAGAAGAGCTGACCCCAACAGCCTGCCTAGGTAACACGTTGGGACTTGGAAGTCTAGACAGTGCAAGGAAGAAACAGTGATCTGGCATTTTCTCTTTTAAATATATTGAAAAGTTAGTCATAACGATCTATCAACTGTGCGTAGACGTTTTTTTTTAAACTTCTAACTAGATGCCTTTTAAATCCCTTCCCTTCCTTCCCATAAACCTTGGAAATTCCTTTCGTTATGTTATCGATAAAAACGTTCATTCTGAATAAATCTGCATACTTTCGGGGTGTAGACAGTAAGACCAGTTACACCTACTCTAGGCAACAACTTGAATCATCAAAAATGCGAATACTAAAAATTAAAATAAATTTAAATTTCACGTATTCGTGATAGTCTAGGTGTCACTGACATAAACAGTAGGCTGGAAGAACGACAGCTGATAAGGTATAGGTACACAAGACGGAAACCACCAGACATACAGTTCAGCAGTCAATGTCTGTAGAGGATCACCGATAGTCTTCCAGAGGAAGGCCAAAGAAATCCTGGATGATTCAATGCTCCAAAATCCTACGGAAAAACGGCTTAGATGAAAGCGTCACCCAGAACTACAGAACATACAGCCTGTGAACGAGAAAGCCAATCTCAACAGCCTGCCTAGACAATGAGTTGGGACAGTGCCAGGAAAAGAGGCGTGCATTCAGTACATTGAAACATCAGTTATGCGGAAGCATATAATATTTGAGAAAAAATCGAAATAAAATATTTATCTTGTTATATTTCTATCATATTCTATATGTTTTTTTATTTATTATAATTTAAAAAAATAATAAGACATAAATCTCATGTGCATTATTATCTTAGCAATACATAATCTATAAAAGAGTTTTCACGCAAGCTTTGGAGGAATTCACATTTTTTATAATATAAAATATATAAACCTATTTGATTGTGCTTAATAATAATACATATAATCATAAGTGATCATATTCCTTTCTTCAACATTTTTATATTCCCTCTGCGGCATCATTTTAAAAGTAAAAAGGCTAACATTTTGTTTTAAATACACTTAAATTTTGTTGTAATATTCAACACGTTTCAGGGCAGCACGTTCATTGTCTTGAATAAGAGAGCGTTGCTCTCAACAAAGTATTATTTTAGTTGGAAGTATTTAGTTTAGTTAGCTTGACAATAATTAAAATGGAATATCATTGAAAATAACCTTGATATTTTTTAAAATTTATTAAATGAATTTATTGTTCTATTTCGATTTGATAATAAAAATTCATTATACCATTTAATTCTTATAGTCTACGAATATAGTGCAGCTGGGTTGTTGTTACCAATCATGGTAGATTATTTCACCTCTTGAACGCTGTTCGGATTTTGATATATGTATTATATTATAAATAATGTTTGTGGTGTTCTTTCCTTTTGCCAACGAAGGATCTTTTCATTTAATACTAATATATAAAGAGGTAAATTTTGTTATTTTGTTTGGATGTGTGAGGCGATCTCCGAAACTACTTATCCGATTTCAAAAATTATTTCACCAATATTTAGAATGGTCTTTCAGAGTGAACATAGATTAGATATTATGTACTCATATGTTTAGGTTAATTCACAAATTTATAAAATATCACTAAAAGTTGGTAAAAATCTACGCGTGCGAAGCCGCGCAGGTACAGCTAGTTAATAATATTCACAACATGACGATTTTTTTATTTTCTTGGCTATTCACAATGTTTTTTCAAACTGTGTATGAAATTTATACTTATCTCTTATTTATTTGGAATGTTATTTTTTTATTTGTATGTAAGGTTTTTTTATTTGATCGGTTTTTTACTGCGCTACATATTTTTGTACAGCTTCCAATTCCGTTGCATTTCCTTTTTGCTTCCTGTGAATCGTTACGTGTACAAGAAATATTCCGTGTCAGTACAAGTAGGTTCCTACCATTACTTTCCTACCTCTTTTACGCTTCTTGTTGCATAGAAAATTTATCAAAATTTATTAAAAACCTGAAATGGCTTAGCATTGACAGAAATAATAAGGGAAATTAAAATAGTACATTTATTAATACTGTCACTATCAGTGGTACTAGTACTTATAATCATTTATTTGAAAAAAAAGTGTTTTTTTAATTTATTCATTTATTAACTCCTTATAGGGCTTTTACAACAGATAGGTAAAGTTTACATTAACAGAATATATAGTTTAAAGAAAAAGAGTTAATAACATATAAACATAATAATGAAATAAAGTGGAAAGAAAATTCTTAAAATACAGGTACAAATATATAAAGGTAAATATAATATAAAGTAAAAAGCAAGTACATAAAAAGCAGAAACATAATATTATAGAAATTCAAAAAAAAGTAATAATGTAGAGTGAAAAAATAGCACAAGCTTTGAAAGTCATATTATAATAAAAATATACATACAAACACAAATCAATTATATAAGTCCAATTTGACAAATACTAGTAATCTTTCAATACACCTTTTGATATATGTTTGAATAATATACAGTTATTAGCAAAGACGTCCAATTGCTCGAATCTGTTTGCTAGTGTAGGAAGCCTTTGTAGTGGGGAATTAAAGATATAGTTAGTAGCTGCCGTTTCCACGGCAAAATCATGCTCCACTAGACCAGTTGTCCAGTAGAACAGAAAAATAGATACCATACCAATCTATATTATGATTTCAAAATTTTCAAATTCAAAGATTCAAAAACGCATTATGTATCATTGAAAGATTTGGCAGATACTTCGTGGTGCAACATGAAATGTAGCGTTTTTGTTATACAATAACTATCATTATGGGTGGTGTTTTCCCTTTTTTTTTACTTACAGGGCCTAGCCTTTCAAACTTTACCAATAAACCACTGAACGCGGTTGCCGAGAACGTACTTGTTCTCTCATATGCAGAATTGCTTCCACACGATCTAACTGACCAACCAACGCTCAGGGTTATCTTACCAGGATTCTAAGCTGTTGCCGCTCTCTGGACGGCACCAATGCCAGACTCGCCGCTGGTCACAGCTCGTTCAGACGATGAAAGTGAAAAGTTATTTGAGTATTTGACTCTGAAAATTTTCAGTGGTTGTGGTTCATTCCCTTTAGTTTCTTTCAGATTGGTCACATGTTATGAGGAATAGTATGGAGAAAGTAAAATAATAACAGGGCCTGTATGGTTTTACATGAGGTTTATTACAATGAGATGGTATCCAGTCAATTCAGTACACAGAGAATAGTTCATAAGGCACAAACTCTACAGTATGTTATACAATTTATAAACGTGGTTTCATACGGGACAATGAAATACAATAGTAAAAGGTTTAAGAAAAACACAGCGCCGAATTTTCAAGTATTACCCTGGTGGCTACTAAAGTCAAAATTGATGCCCCTTTATAATTTTATATATAAATAAAAATATTTATTTATTACCAAATGGAGGTTGAGTGGGAGCTCTCATAAGAGAGAGAGAGAAATTTAATCTCAGTCGGGTCCACTACAGAATATTAATTTACATATAGTTAAGCTTCGAGAGGTCGGCCCAGTAGAGGCTCATGGGATGTATGGATAAATATGAACAGGGATTGGAACAGACTTTATGTTTCCTATTTTTAAAGTTACATCACTTGAGTTCGATTAATGTCACTTGGTTATCCTTTTGATAACTTTTTGTAAATCGTTTGCGAATATTAGAGATTAGCCATAATTGGCTCCTGTAAATTATGTATAGATATAAACAAACACTCGAAATCTGTAATTTTTCTTCGGAGTATGGAGTGGACCGACCACCTTTAGTAAGGTTGGCAGCCCTGACCAGCTGTAGGAGGCGGCGGACGGTTGGTCTTCCGCCAGCTGATCAGTCGGAATGCCCGAGCGGGGCCGAAGTTGAGGTGCGGCTGAATCTTATGAAGTCCAAGAGCACGGTATTTTTATTAAAAGTTAAAAGAACAGGCGTTGTTTAATAGGGCACGAAAACGATTATTTTTATTATACCCCTTTTTGGCGGGGAATGTTCATGACGCCAATAGTAATGTATTATATTTTTAGAAAAAGGCGCTCGAGGTGCTTGCGATGAACCTTTTAACTTTTGTCTACTTCACCCTTAGTCGTTTATAAAACATAGAGAACGATTATTATTATGTATTTATTGCGAGACCGACATTGTCTCTCACGACGAAATCGTTACTATATGCGTTTAAATTAGTTGAACACACTGTTTAACTTTATAACACGCCGGGAAGTACATTATTTGCGTTTAAATCATTTGAACACACTGTTTAGCTTTGTAACACGGCGAGAGGTATGTTATTGGCTCACATTTGAAAAATAACAACAAACAATTCCGACACCGTAACTTTTATGCAAATGGCGGCTGTAATTTGCTTAGGGCGCCGGCACGGCGGACGGAGTAGCTCAACGCAGCTCAGAGCTCGGTTCCCGGATCACGACTGCGGGCCGGCCGCGGCCACCGTATATTAGGACGGAAGGCTAGCGGAAGAGGGTGCGGGAGGGGTCACGCGCGCCGGGACAGTCGCCCCAAGAGTATGGCAGCGCGGCCCGCCGCGGCACGCTCTCCGTCTCCTCTGCGGAGGCCCCGCTAGGGCGGTCGACAGGGATACTATCATTGTGTGTGTGTGACTCGTAAGCCTGTGTGTATAACCTTCGCGCCCGACACCGGCCGCTTCACTCGGCGTGTGCGATTTCGTGTATTTTTATGGTTACGACGGAATATGTAATATTCACTTATTTATATATATTTTGTTACGACAGAATAGTAATACTTCCTTTCTGTCTATATAAAAGGAAGCATTACAAACATTATAATTTAAAATATGTTTTACTTCACTTTGTAATGCACATACAATATGAGCTATTAAATTACAACTATAGTTTCGAGAGGAGCGGTCCTTCTCATCATCAGGTATAGATAATAACTATAATTAATATAAATTAACTTTGTTTAAACCACTTATTTATTGAAAAAAATCAACATGTTTCAAAGCCAATGGCTTCTTCATCAGGAAAACAAAAATAATATTTAAAAATCGAAGTATAGATCAAAATATTAAAAAGTTATATATGGAAAATAATAATATAAAGTACCTAATTAATATGAAAATAAATTTAAAAGATAACTATTTGCAAAAAGGACCTGTTTATTTATAATATTCAATTTACTATTTACACTCTTTCTTATTTCCAAAATTTCATACTTTGTATGTAAAATTTGTAAACCCTTATTAATATCAAAATAATGACCCGTAGCCAAAAGGTGGTTAGAAAATTCAGAATAATTATTACTATTTAAACACCTTAAGTGTTCTTTAATTCTAATTTCAAAATTTCTACACGTTTTTCCTATATAAAAATAATCACAATCATTACAAATTAATTTATAAACACCCGATTTTTTTAAAAATGTTAAAATGTTAAATTGTAACTTATTATTATTAACTTTGATAGAGAGGTCCAAAAAATTTTAACTATTATCTTCATTTTTTTCGAGAGTGAATTTGATATTTTTGTGTTGTAAGATACAAAATATATCGTCCACGTATCTATACCAACTGAGGATGCATGAATTAACGAGGGGGTGGTCTAAAATTAAACAAGTCTGTTTCAAATTTGTTTAAAAATATATCGGCTAGAATGGGAGATATTGGGGAACCCATGGGCAATCCGTCACGTTGTTCGTAAAAAATATTATTGAATTCGAAATAATTTTGGTTCTTGCAGACATTGAATATTTTTATGATTTCCTTTACAAGTTCCTCATCCAGTTTAGAATTATTTAGAAAATCGATAAAAATATTCTTTTTATCAATTATTGGGACATTTGTGAAAAGATTGACTACATCAAATGAAATTATTTTAGCGTTATTGGGTATGTGTAAATTTTGAACGCGGTTGGTGAATTCGATACTATTTCTTACGGTATGTGTCGGTTGGAAGAGATTATATGATTGTATAAGATGATTAAGAGTTTTGCAAAGTTTATAATTTGGTGCACTAACATATGATACAACTGGTCTAATTGGTATATTTGCTTTATGGATTTTAAGAAGTCCATAAAGTCTTGGTGATTGGGAGTTTGTAATAATGAAAAATTTAAATTCTGGAAACACATTAATAAATAATATCTCATTTCAGTCCATTTCACCACTCCTAGAGCTGTTCGGCGAAAAAAATACCCTTCCCTGCCGCGCGCCCCCCTGACCCCCTGACCTACCCAATTAGATTGATAATTTTTTTGTATTTAAGTTAGTTATTATCTATACCTGGACCTGGAGAGGGACTGCTCCTCTCGAAACTATAGTTGTAATTTAATAGCTCATATTGTGTGTGTATTACAAAGTAAAGTAAAACATATTTTAAACGCATTATGTAGTTTATTTTTTTGCCATTTCTATTTTCAATAACCTAATTATATGATATTTTTTAAAGAAAGGAGGAATACAGATTATTTCTACATACATTATTTCTTTATTATGACTTGGCCTATCACCAGATTTCGGCTTGACGCCGAGGTACAGGACACCCTATATTTATATATAGGTCTATATGCGATCTGACAACCAAATTCCTAGGAAAATACTGAGTGCGATTCCTGAGGGTAGACGTCCGGTGAGCCACCCCAGACAGTTGGGCGAGGCAACTCCAGAAACTTTGTGAAGAAAGGATGGGACTGTAATGGACAGATACACACTTTTTTTTGCTTTTTTAATCGAAGGATATATGTTAGTTCTTACCCTACTTCGGGGATAACCCGCGATAAATTCTGGTCCGCAAGACCAGTCGTCTGCTGACGTTTGACTTTCGAACAGATCTCACTGCTCACCTTTAGGGTGCCTTGTCAATGAGCTAATTTTCTGAAAAGCGCCTTTGAAGGAGCTCGCCATGTGAAGTGAAAGTTTCACCGTGACCGTTTGACGTGTGTGACGTGCCGCGTCTTGCGTCTGTAATTTTTATAACTTTTTGATCCAAATGGAGCAAAATCTGTACGAAATTGTGGCTCAACAGAGTCAGACGCTCGAGCTGGTACTACAGAGGATGCGGATGCTGGAAAAAATCATTGCAGAGGGATTTGAGAGCGTAACAAAAGGCGGGTGGCGGGAATGTTAACTCCATGACATGGGGCGAAAAAATGGTACGGGTTGCAGATATTGCTGAGGCGTTTGCAGGTCATTTTAAAACAGTGAACTTCCGCTTCTTGATATTAACATTGCTAGGCAATGTTCTCCGATCGGTGCACAGTCTATTGATGTTCAAAATATCAGTGAGAAAGATGTATCCGACACTATAAAAAAATTAAATAGTACTCATTCTCTTGGTCCAGATTTCAATCCAATATTTCTCTTAAAAGGTTATGTGGAACTGATAAAAAAAACACTTTGTTTTTTGTATAATCTTTCTGTAAATACAGGGATCTTCCCGGAAACACGGAAGACATCAAAAGTTACTGCCATACATAAGAGTGGTTCTAAATCTTCTGTAGAAAATGATAGACCCGTAGCTATTCTCTCTGCACCAGCTAAGGAATTTGAAATCATAATAAGTAGAATCGTCGCTTCCCGAGTAGAGCCGTTTATAATTGATGAACAATATGGATTCAGGAAAGCCGCTCGCTTGAGACAAATTTGATGGTTTTCACAAATTACGTCACGGAAGCTCTGGACGCGGGACATCAGGTAGACTGTTCATATAATGACTTCGCCAAAGCCTTGGATACAGTCAACCATGATGTCTTATTGAAAAGGTTGTATAAGATTGGTTTCTCGGATGGTATGCTAAAATTAATGGCGAGCTACCTCCAAAATAGGAACCAATACGTCTCCTACGGTCTATTCGCGTCAGAGTGCTTCTTAACCTTATCGGGTGTCCCACAAGGATCCAACCTGGGTCCATTGTTGTTTTCGATTTTTATCAATAAAATAAAAAATGTAATTTTAAACTCGCGCTTTCTCTTATTTGCGGATGACTTAAAGCTTTTCTTAAAGGTGTTAACTTTGGACGATGTTCGCCTTCTCCAAGGAGATATATCAAATATATGTGAATGGGGAAGACGAAATAAACTTTTGTTTAATGTTTCCAAGTGTTCGGTTACATCCTTCACTAGGGCCCAAAAAACTTTATTTTTTCCGCTACAAAATAAACGACCAAAATCTGACAAAAACATCGAATGTTAATGATCTAGGTAATAGATTTGTAAGCAACCTAACATTTCAGGATCATATAGAGACGATCAGTGGTAATGCTTTGAGAATGTTAGGATTTTTTCTGCGTACTGCCAGGGTTTTCTAGAATACCCGCGTACTGAGAACTCTTTACAACTCCTTAGTGCAAAGTATACTCGAGAGTGGCTCGATGATCTGGGGACCACATGAGAGCAAGTACTCTCTTATGGTGGAGAAAGTCAAAAAGAAGTTTCTGAGATATCTCTACGTGAGAGAGTACGGGCATTATCTTTGGCTCTACCCAACCGAGTTTCTTCAGGGTATGCTTGGCTACAATAGTCTAGAGACTAGAAGGAATGTGTATTTGATTACACATTTTTATCGATTGTTGGGCGGTATGATCGATAATACTGAAATTATGCAGAGCATTGGTTTGTATGTTCTTGATAATTACCTTAGACATCGTCAGCATAGATTGTTTCACATTCCAATACACAGGACCAACCTGCCGATGGTTATACCCATTGGAAGAGCCACAGCTATTCTGAACAAAATCGTTTTGGATATAAATATATTCCATATGTCTGAAGGGGTTTTCCGAAGCAGGATTCTCCTACATCTTTGACCAGATTATATATGTTATTTTTAATTGATTACATATTCAAATTAAAATTTATATATAGATATACCTTCATAATATGTATGCATTAAATTTAAGTTTGTAATGTACATATTATAATAAATTAATTGAATTGAACGAATTGAATTGAAAAGTTTGAAAAATTCTACGTCAGGTGATTGTAGACGCCGTTAATCTGTTTTGTTTGGCTTCTAATGATCTGTGTATTTACTTTGTTATTGTCATTATTAAACAGTGAGGTGGACTGGAATACCGAAGCAATTAGAAAAACTAGACAAGTTTTTGAAAACAGTTCATGATTATATTTATAAATACCTAATTTTTTCTTTTCTTTTTCTTGTGTTAAAGCAACCTCCATTTTTTCTTTTTCTTCTGTATTTTTTTAAAATATATAATTTTATTGTTAAATTTTTTCTAGTACTTATATATTGTTTAATTGATATTACTTAAATGACATTGTAGAAAACCCGGGGTATATCAGCTCACAAACTGCTCACCCACAAATAAACGAATGTATTCTTCAGATGTTGAAGGGGTGAGATAACAATCTGTTAAACATTTTTTTAATGCTTTACAATTTTATATTTTACTTTACTTAACTTGTGCTATTGCTTTTTTTTGTATTTTTAATTATATAATGCTTTCTTTAAGCTTCTACTTTTGCTGTATACTTGCTTTTTACTTTATATTATATTTATCTTATAGTATTGTGCTACTGCTATGTATTTTCTTACCACAATATATTATAATATGTTCTTGTGTGTATTTCATGGGCAATCAATATGTATTGTTTAAAGTATTCATTATTTAATGTATACTTTACCTTATTGTTTGTAAGAGCCCTGAAGGGCGTTAATTTATGAGTTAATAGATTTATATTAATTGGATAAATAAATTGCCGCTAGGGTTTCGGAAGGTTTTCTGGGAACCTACCTTCAGTAATCGCTGGGAAAATCCATATGGGTAATCCTTTCACAGGTATTCTGATCACATATTCAAACCAGCTCATCTGGAAATAGTACATGAAAAGAATCAGCGTTCCTGTGAGTTTCCCACTAATTCTAGAGCTTTTCACTCGATCCCATAATGTCACCTCCGCAACACCCCAAACCCAGTCTCAAACGCTTTGGTTCTCAGTGAAAATCCATGTTCCATGCCCATACATAATAGTATATTGGGCCCATAGAATATCTTAACGTTTTAATGTAGGGTGGCGTAAAAATGCTTTATTTTCTTCATTTTTCATTCTCAAAAAAAAAATAAGAAACTTTCGGCGTCAACAATTATACGAGTTGAATTTTGCATGGAAATAGTCTTAAGTTTTCCGTTATATCCATATTGTCTTGCAACTTTGTCGATTTTTAAGGCTTCAAATAGAACCATCTTTCTAGTATTTGGTGAACTTGCTCTTGCGAAGTCCTTGGCGGCGTCCTTTTTTTCTAGACCCTATAACACTCGAGATTTATATTTTTCTTCTTATGTTCTGATTGTTATACTTTCAATATGACCAAACCACCTATGTAACTCTTTTTATTTCTATTAACTTTTATAAGATCAGCTTTACATTTTTGTGAATTTTTAATTAAGATATATTATAGACTAGCAGTTGGTACCCGGCATTGCCCGTGTTAAGGATTTAGTTAAATATAAGTTAATGGGGATACAAAAAGACACTTTGTTTTGCAACGTCTCTAATAAAAATAATGTTTCCATTTAATCTAGGCTAGGATGGAATGTCCAGGGGGGAAATGTAGTCTATGTATTCTGCGGTGACCTAAAAAATATCTAGGTAGGTATGCAAAATTTAGGTCAGATCGGTCCAACGGTATCCATTATTTGCATGTAAAATATATCACTAAGAGGTGGAGGGTTAAACGAGAGGGGGACGGAAACGAATTTCACTTACGTTACCCAACGGGTCCTAAAGAATAAATACGTAAAATTTGGGTCAGATCGTTAAGACGGTGTTGATTTGTACATAAAACAGACAGACAGACATTGAGTCTTATAGGCATAGATGTATCATAGTGAACAATCTATTTATACGAGAAATTATTATATGATGAGTCTATTTCTATGGGAAATTATTGTATGTTTGTATATTTATAGAACTTACCATCTATCGTATAATGGTTTAAGTGATCATTTTACAAAATATAACGTTTAATAATTCTACCCATGATAGACTACCACATCTATAAAAATTTTGGAAGTTATATAAACGTCAATTTTTTTTTTTAATAGAGATGCGAACACGGAATACGTGTCACATCAATATTGTTACTATTTTTCAAACTAAGCGAAACGCTTGTGCTATGAAAATAAGACTACTTGCCAGTCTGGAGTGAGGTTCGAACCCGCGACTTTTGAATCACGAGGCTAGTGTCCTTACCACAAGACCAACAAGCTACTCAACTTTGCACACCTTTTTTCATATGCGAATTGTATTTTACTACCGCCGTCTAAGATATCAATAATAAGTATATCTTAATTAATGATGTTACCTCTGTGGATAAAATCCAGTATTGTATTTTTGATACATACTAAAAATATTATAAGTATTAATTTTTACTGTATCATAAATTTATTTTCCACATGTGCGATTAAGTGATCTTATTTTCACCGCATTCATAATTTTGTTCATTTTCTTCTAAGGCTTCACTATTATTAATTAGTGTTGATACCAGAACTCCATTGCTTACCGCTTGCTTCTTGTTACTGAATTCTATTGGCGATAATTTTTTAGAGATCTAAAATAAATATATTTTATTATTTTTTATGTGATCGACAATATTTTGGTTCAAATAAAATTAATCGTACCTCTGTGTGCCAATTCTTGGCCTTCATAGCTGAATTCATTATCATGGATGTGTGCTTATTCAGATTCAAAAGACCGACAAAAATATATTTATATGTATGTTCTGAGAACACATAAAATATAGAGGTATCATTACTATCTGAGAAATCCATGTATACTATTACATAGATTTCACAGCTTGGTGTGTAGAGTGATCACTTAAGCCGAATTATGCAAGTTGTAAGTCTTAGGCCTCATATAAATAGCTTAGTTTCTATGAGACTTCTACTATTTATCTTAATTAC
>JADDOH010011701.1:0-19979 GCA_016648135.1 Agrypnia vestita
ATTATGACAAGTAAATGTAATTAATTTAAGATAAAATTAAAGTCACCAGTAACTTAAACTTACTAGACCAACCTACGGCCGTGATCCTATGGTAACTGTTATTAACACAAGAAAATACCTGTCAACAGCCATGATGTTAAAAATCTACATTGTTTAAGCATTTAAAGAAAATACTTTGACTTTGAAAAAATGAAGTGACTTTAGAGTAGTAAATATTGATCTTGTACTTCTTGCACTGTAAATGTTGAGTATTAAGAGTGAAAAGGGGATAATTCATCATTCATCATTTTCTTGCAGTTTACTGTATTCATCAGGCCCTGTACATAAGGTCTTTTTCTCTCTCGACATATGTCTCTTTATTTGAAAATAATTTATGATCTCTTTTTGTCTAACCACAAATGATAAGTAATTTTTTTTGGATTTTTTAAAGTATTAATCTTAAATAGCGCGTATTTTCAGAAGTTGGCTCGGTAGATCTGTCACCAAATGATTAGGGAAGGGTTTAATACGTACTAGATATAAAATAAATGATAAAGTACGTAGTGTGTTCTTTAATAAACATACTTTTATTTTAATTTAGTAAATATTTGTGACTATAAATAATAAATAAAGCATAGATGATTAGATAGTCCAGATACTGTCTCCATCTTGTTAGTACTTTTCATTTGTCCTTGCTTTTGTTTTAAATTGCTATAAGTTTTATTCTGATGTATCTTATGTTGTTCATGTTATGTATACATACAATTACAGAGAATGATGCTGTAGAAACAGAATCGGATCCAGAAGACAATGGAGATTTTTTTTTTTAAGCTATTTTGAGAAGTGATTTTGACACTGCTATCTCAAGATTGAAAGATAATAAAACACACTATGAATAGATAATATTTCATCAGAACTGCTTAAAAATGCAGGCAGCGGCACAATATACACTATACAGACTTGTCTGCAAAATATATGATACAGGAGAAATACCTAAGGATTTCACTAAATGCTTAATAAAAACACTACCAAAGAAATCTGGCACAACTAAATGCGAGCAGCACTGAACCTTAGGTCTGATATCGCATGCATTAAAGGTACTAACAAACATAATTATGAAAAGAGTGGAAACGATGATTGAAAGTGTACTTTCGGATGATCAATTTAGCTTTAGAAGAGGAACAGGCATAAGAGACGCAATTCTTAATCTGTGACTTATTCTAATCTTATTCTAAGGAAAAATAAAGACACACTCTTGGCTTTTATAGACCTTGAAAAGGCCTTCGACAAGGTACACTGGAAGCAGATTTCCATGCTTCATCTTCGTACAAAAGCATCTAACCATTCTGTACCAAGTTTCAGATTCGCATAAACTATAACAAATAAAAGGAATATTATGACACAAGTGACGACCGCATCAATATGCCCGGAACTCACAGTGTGAGTTTTGCTACTGGCCACCGCATTATTGACAATCACGCTTGTCGTGGAAAACATGTACCTATCTGGAAACACATCGAAACTTAGGGATGAAATGTATACAGGAACAATAAGCAAATGAGGCCTAAAATAAACTGGAAAATTTAAACGAGTTGTAAAAATATTAAGATACATTGCAATAAAAAAGTCTGCTAATTTTCAATTACTCTGAATCAATTTACCAGAAGAAAAAATATTACATAAAAAAACAAAAAATGTAAACAAGAGATGAAATTAAATAATTAAATATCTTGCCTGTGGTAACAGAATTCAGGGATTACACCCGGTTATTCTTTTCCAAGTATCGAAGTATTACTTTCATATAAATTAAATGTAGAAATTCTAGGAAAATCTTAATACGCATTTCTGTTACACGAAATATATTTATATATTACCTACTTAAAAAGTTTTACTAAAATTATAAATTTATCAATATTAAATAACGCGCATTTTACAATATTTACTAACATTGTTAATTTTTTTTAGGTTTCTTTTTTCATGAAAATTGAATTAAATTTATTAAGCTCTGCTAAATATATGATCCAACTCTTTTCTTAGGTGAAAAGACAAATCGTTTATATTAAATGGTAGAATTATCTATTTACATGGGAAGTATGTTCAAGCAAATCTTTTTGTGGAACTTCTTTTAAACTATAATGTCTTTGATGTATAATTGTCTCCATATATTATCTCGTACAGTTTAGCTGTCGTATCGAATTCAAAGTGCTGCATAAGGGTTTTTTAAATACGCACAATTTTAAAACAAAATGATATATTTATTTGCTACTCAGCCTTCTAATATCACACCGTGATGACACGTGACTCAAAATCTTTCGAGAAAAATATGAAATTATTTAATTGATAGCAAATTATTAAATTTGTTTCGGATCTAACGTTACGGACGTTGATGTATGACTCATAGTTCAGGATTGTGATAATCGGGTTGTGGCCTGCTGATGTCCTTTACAATTTCCAAGTACAATTTTTCTCCGTGTTTCTTTGTAGCCTGTGTATAAACAGTGACGTGCTTCATATGGTACATCTGTACATCGTGTCGGAGATCTGTCTATTCGTCTCTGGACATCTTTACAGTCGCCATCAGCATATCCAGGTTATCATATTCTCTGAAATATTCAATTATATTTTATTACTTGTGGATTTGTCAGAAAAAAGTGAAAAGTTGTGTTGTATCATAAAGTTCGTTCACAAAATTCAGATAAATTATTATTTTTAATTAAAAGCAGTGTAGATGTATGATTTAAACCACAATTCAATCATCGTACATCCATAACAATGTGTTATTATTTTTGGTTATGATAATTCTTAGATTCATGAGGATTATTATGTCTATTACCATTTATGAAAAAAAAATTGGCATGGTGGGTCTATGATAATACGATGTGAAAAAATATTAATCTTCACTTGCTTTTATGAAGATCATCGAAAGAGTCCCGTAATAATCTATTGAAAATAATGGAAACAACAATTGAAAAGAAAAAAGTTCACTACGATAATACGTGTGACGTTTACCTGCAGTCAAATTCATTATCAACCGATATAGAAATACAAAAAATACTTCATTGGATTAAGTGAAATATATTTTTTATTGTAGTTGAGCTCTTTTTAACTGTGTGTGACTCACTACCACAAACGTATTAGTCAATTTACGGTAGACCGGTAAGATCCGCTGTGAAAAAGATATAATCGTAAAAATTCTTCGTGGGATTTAGACGGCATGAATTTTTAATAGACTCATTTCGGAAGGAATTTTTCACTCCGATATTGTTGATAATTAAGTTCAGTTAATCTTTTCAAAGTCGGCATTCGATTTTCTACATCACTAGAAAAACTTCAGCTTTCAGCTTGCAATATTCACGATGATTTGAATTTATTTTAATGTTAGTATTTTCTTTATCTTTGCAGATATGTCGATTCTTGTATGTTTGGTTTTAATGTTTGATAAATGTGTCACTCAAGAAATGTTGCATTAAAATTAAAAGGTGAATATATGTAAGTTAAATTAAAATGTTAGGGGAATCATTTTTTTTTAAATTGGATAGAATAAGCCCGATGACGTAAGTATTATAGAATATGTGATTTTAGAGAAGAAAATATTTTCAAAGGATTCTAAAAAATGATCCAGTTTTAATATACACATTGAAGTAAATAAGATTTTCAATAAAATAAAAGTATAAAATTCTGCATTCGGCCATTTTAACTAAAACACCGACCGGAGTGAATGACGTTCGTGTCTCTTAAACTATTGTCAGACACAATGCAATATTTATTAAGGCTTGACGTTAAGTAGACACCATAAAACCTGCACGAAATTATAAATAGGTAGATTATAATTATAAATAAGGTAGATGAAAATGCAATAATTTGTGTAAAAACTTAGTTTTTTACTGAAATAATTTTCGAAAATAGTAGACGTGTACCTACATTATATGCTAGAAGGTTATTTCAAAATCTGTCATCATGTCTCTCAATAATAAAAAGTAAACGGCTTAGCATACGTAACAAACCTTCTAAATTAAAGTTACATTCTAAACTAAATAACTATTTATATTACACATATTTGAATAAACTTAATTAATTTAAATCATGTATAGGATACAATATCGGGACAAAATTCTCCGTAAACTTCATAAACCGATTTGTAAATCTAAGATATAACGATAAATTTAAAGACGAATAAACTCTTAAACCTAAAAAAAATATCTGCTTTAAAATATCACTCCTTTACAATAATGTTTAAGCTCAATATCTAAAGCAATCGACCATACATTTAATATATATTAAACATAATCCTAGTAAACTGTTATGATAAATCATTTTAAAAATTTTAATCATACATTATTATAAAATGTTTTTGCAATTTTTTCTGATAGTACAAAATAAGGATGAGGATAGTTTTTTTTATTCTTAAGAAACATTCCCATTAAGAAACTCTCCCCATCGAATAATTATATTGTTGACTACAAATTCAGTTTTGTTTAATTTCTAGATGATTTCCAATATTTTTTCATTCAACGACGTTCTCCTTAAGTATATTAATAATGTCGTCGTGTTGGGCAGAGGCTGCCCCTATGTATTATACCTAAACGAAATAATGTAACCTTTTTATCTAACTCTAACAAAGAATCTACGAGCATGAATTCTGATCTCAACCTCCTTGATGCAGCTCTTTATCAAATTTAATCATAATCAAAAACTAAAGAAAAATCTCTTTATTAAATGCCAGAGATAAATATTAAATGTGATTATGACTGCAATATTGATTTCAGTAGTGTTACAAAAACACGACATGAAGATCAACAGAATAATTGATACAGAGCACATTTTTAAAATTTTCTTATAGAGATAAATTATTATCTCACGTCCTCAGATTTTGCATACGAAAAATGACACACTCATACAGAAAAGCGCAATTTTATTGAAGAATAAAAAAATATTGGTTGAACTGAAAACCGGTTATTGTAAGTAATTGAACAGGTGTACTGTGTACACACTTGAATGTACATGTGTGTGTATTGCTTGCTACCCACGGTAATGTACAATTTTGTATGTCTGCATAAGCGATATCGGTCTCATCCTCATATAGCCGCGGTGATATTTTTACAGAAAAGTCCGTAATCTTCTGAGGAGATCTTAAGAAATTACAAATTATATATTATCAAAATTATAAAATCGACAATTTCGAGCAAGAATGGGATATGTGTATGTATGATGTGTATCAAGTATTTTATTTCTGTTTATTTTTTTGTTATGCATTCAAATATTATGTTATTAATGGTTATATATACATATACCCATCATTTCTCGAGATGTAGAATAAATATTTATCGTTTTGTTTTATATTTCAGCTGAATATAATAAATTTATTTACAAAATATATCAAGACTAGAAATAACTACTTTTTTATTCCAGTTTCCAAAAAAAATATAGAGTCAAAAGATAGGTAAAATCTACTAGATAGATCTACTAGAAAACCATACTATAATCTTAGGTAACGATTACAGTATAGTACCTTTAAAGACACTAGAGAAGAAAATATGTATTTTTGTTAAAACTTTGTAGAATTCCTTGATTATTTTTAACGTGAAATATAATTGAATTATATTTCATAACCAGTGTTCTGGTGGTACAAATTCCGTCTTCTTGTAAAGCCGCCAAAAGGGGCTGGTCATAAAAATCCAAAGATCGACCCCTTACTGACTTGTTGTCTAAGCTGGTTTTATCAGTTCGAAGTGAAAAAACTATTCTCAGCACGCCCTTCCACTAATCGGTCCTTCGCTGAAAAGATCATTGAGATCGTGAAACGACTCAGCAGCTTTCGACTCTTTCTCGAAGTGTTACAGCATAATATGGCATATATGTGTATAGTTTTAGATGCGCATTTCTGTTATCTTTCTTTTCTATTCCCTTCCTGTTCATCCTTAAATCTATAAAAATGTAATGACAAATGACAATTAAACGTCAAATTCAAAAACATAACTTTGCGAAAAGAGCGGAAAAAAGGCGGGTAATTATGAAGATACCTAAAATTTTATAAATGTCTAATAAAATTCGGAACAAAACCGACGGTAGTAAATACGCTCCATGGGCGTAAAATAGAGGATACTGTCGTAAATACGAGGCGTGTACCAATATGAAATGTAGATAGATAATACAAAATAGCGTAAATTGAACTGATGGTTTTATTTTTTTTTTTAAGTTTTCTTATAACTAATTTGTTTTTTTAATTTTTATGCTCCAATAGAACAAGAAGTCCGATTACAGAAGCGAAACACATCACAAAACACCCAGGCTTGAGTATATTACATGGATTCACTGTGACCTCACCGGAAATCTATCCCGGAACCCTCGGTGTAAGAAGCCACTGTCATGCCCACTAGACTACAAGGGCCGTCATTTTTTAAAATCTCTGTTTCTCTTTTACAACAGATACGACTTAATAATTTAAGTTTAGACTAACTTATAATCCAATATTCAATAAAATAGTGGTTCAGTAGTTCAGTAGCACATTGATTTGTTAAACAGTTATCTCCTCCCAGCATAAGTCCCTTCAGGTATTTATTGAATAGCTCTGCACTATTTAATTCCTTTACGCAGTTGGGGATTCCATTCTAGAAATCGATCGCAGTATATAGGAAACCATATCGCTCTCTATTAGTCCGCGGTATATCACTTCTTATATAGTCTCTTGTTCTTGTATGTTTTCTATGCACGTCACTATTCTGATAAAGGATGATATTCGTTTTTTAATAATTTATTCTATATTTTATAAGTCATCTTTATCTTTTCCACATACCTATATCAGATCTTCTAGGTTAAGCATGCCGGTGATTTTGTACAAGTCATTGGTTCTGGTGTATCAATTTAGATTGAAGATTATTTTAAGGGCTCTGTTTAAAGTTCTTTGTATCATTCCCTGCGCCTGTGAATTACACTCTGACCAAATCATATAAAATATGAGGAAGAATAAAAGTATTGTAGATAATTTTTTTAGTTCTTGTATCAAATAGTTCAGTTCTTTTCATCATACCAACTCAATCCCAAGTTTTTTTTTAAAAAACTCGAATGTGATTCGTCCATAGAAGTCTCTCATCTATTTCAAGTCCCAGATATTTTAGACAGTCACTTTGTTTTATAATATATCCCTTTATAGAAAGTGTTAGGCTGTTTATTTTTTTGCTTTAGAATCATTTAATTAGTTTTTTTTATATTAATACTAAGTGCATTTTTATTCAGCGACAAAAGATATACATGCAAATCACCATTAATTCTGGTCCGTAAGTTGCTTTTGCTATCCCCTCTATAAATTAATAGAGTATCGTCAGCATAAACAAAATATTTTCCCAGTAAATTCGCGTATCGCAGATCATCTATATATAATAAATATAATAATGGACACAATATTGAACCCTGTGGAACTCGCATGTCTTTATTTATATGATCACTCAATCAACTTGTTGAAATTCGTTGTCATAGTACATCTTCCTTTTAGATATCTTTCAATAATTTTTAGTGTATTACCCCTGATACCAGGACTGTTTAATTTTTTAATAAGATATCATGGTTTACAGTGCCGAATGCTTTTGACAGGTCTATAAATACGGGTATAAGGTAATTTTCTTTATCTAAGTCTTTATTGATGTTGCTTCCTTTCTGGAATCCATATTGATAAGGATTTTTATTTATGTATTTTTTTTATAAGTTGAACAATGCGCGAACGCAATACTTTCTCAAAATTTTTACTGAAAGTACTTAATAGGCTAATCGGACGATAGCATCCGCATCCTTTTTTTTACTGCCTGATTTATGAATTTGTATTATATTGGCAAATTTTAAACATTGAGTAAATTCATTATCTTCAATACATTTATTAATTATGTTTGACAGAGGCTCAGCAATTATATTTTGCAGATTTTTAATATCTGATGTATATATTCCATCATATACACAAGCCACGTTCATTTTAAGGCTTTTTATAATGTTTATAATTTCAGATTTATCAGTTGGAGCTAAGAAGATGCTATTTAACGAGGTTGCTAATCTATTGTTCGTTGATCCATAATTGCAATTTTTTGTTGTGAGTTTAGGGTCAGTTTTTTTCCGATAGTAGCAGTAGTAGAAGTATTCATTCGTTGTATTTGCTATGGTTTAACTATCACTAATAGCTATTTCAGTTCCTCAATGCCATTCAGTTTCTGTGCTTTAAATTGATCAAAGGAGTAATTTATCACTTTCCAAAATTTCTTTCCGTCCCCATTGGTACGTTTTATTATGGATTCTATGTAATTTTTTTTAGCATTCCTAATTTCCTTTGTATTTTTGAATTTATTTTTAAGGCTTTCGGATGCATTTTGAGTTTTTTGGATAGCATATAGTCTATTTCTAAACGTAATCATTTCCATTATGTTCGGGATGATCCATCCATTATCGATTTTAGTCCGATAATGTTTTATAGAGGTTGCTGTTAATTTAGATTCAGTTATAATTGTCATAAGACTTTTAAAATTGTCACTACTTGTTTCTATTGTATTAACACGATTTCTAACAAGGCTTTGAAATAAATCACGGTTTATGTCAATAACCCAAAAAGCATCGAGCAACTGAAAGAGAGTGGGGAAGGAGATAACTCCAGGAACTCTTGAGAGTGATCATGGAGACTACCTAGAGAAGAAAATGTGTTTGCGAAGAAAAGGAGCGAGGTCAATTAGCCGATGCGATTTATCTTAATAATCTCTGAAACTGAAATCTTAGAACAAGTTTTTATTTGCCATTTAGAAAGTTTATTTATTTTATTTCCTTCAATAATCACACAGAAAACAAATCCATCAGTTTATTTGGCGCCATTATGTATTTATATATAAGCACATTTATCCTGAAATATAACTTGGTATATAGAAACATGGTTACGTATAATAAGGAAAATCATAAAGAGAGTATTTTGTTTGAGTATTTTGAATAAAGGCTCTTAAAAACTACAAATATGTAGTTTAACTGTTTTTTTTTTATCTGATTAGTACCATTATTTTAAAATTGTGGGAAAACTGTACGTTACAAAAATAATTTGAACGACTTTTTAAAACCTCATAAAAAGTCAAGGATTTTCAATATTAAACGTTGCCTGTCAAAGTAATCTCTTATCATTTTCAAAAGCATTAGTGTCAAAATACTTTGATTACACCACATATTTTATTTCACTTACAATTTGTTAACATTTTACCTGTCAGATCAATTTGATTAAAAATTTATATGATGTATCTAACGCGTCACTTAAATTAATGTTATCCATTGTTAAGAGCGCGACCATGACCTATTGCTCTTTAATAAAAGCATTGTTTTTATACCTGCATTAGAACACGTCTCTTAATTAAAAAATATATGAGATGTACGATAGTATTGTTTAAGAACTTCCTTGTAGGATTATATCTTGCTTATTTATTTCACAATAACCATTGAGATGAATGTATTCAATATATAAGTTTGAAAAATGTTATGTCCGTTAAACTAGGCGTGATATATCATTAAAACGATTCTGTCTTATGTATTTTCTATAGATAATTTAGTCTTTCATAATGATCTCGGGCGTATTTTTAAAATGGGATAAAAATAACTTTTGTTTATCAATTTGTATGTCAACGTGTTTTCCAGAACGTTCTTTTTTCGAAGCATTACATATATTATATTATATTACCTATATTATGTTATATTATATTATATTATATTATGCATAAACTTATAACTACACACTAATTTCTACACATTTGACTTAGACTCAACAAAATATTAACATCTCGAGCCTACTCAAAACTATAATTGTTACTCGGTCATAGCATTACTAACTTATTTTGCAGTTAGACTTCAATTAAAATTAATAATTAAAGTTATTTAATTTAAAGATAACCAATTTATTTTGATATTATAAATATTCTTGGTAATAATTTATATATTAAGAACATCTACCGATTCTCGTAGCTATAAACGAAATTTATGAACGAAATGAATAATTTAAGTAATTTATTAAATTACTTAATTTTTTATTTTTTTTATATTTATTAATTTATTTTTTTTACTTAATAAATTAATTTATTAAATTACCTAAATTATTTTTTATTTATAAAACATAAACTAGGTATTTTTCTTCAATATTCTATTTTCTTATGGAAATCTTTACTGCTATTTTAACTACGAGCTACCTGTTCTGTGTATCTTATTCTTTGATGTCTTGTATTTTTTCTTATTTCACGTCTCTCCAAGTGCTGAAATATTATGTTCTTGATAGAGATCAGAAGTTTATTTTACTTTCTGTGCGTATTAAATTGCTTTATTTACGTTATATGTCAGAAGATTTTCAATCCTGTAGCACTACAAGTAAAAAATCACTTTATTTTGCGGAGGCTTAGGCCCGTGTCCACATTTCAATCCCAAAAAAAAGGAGCAAGATGATAATCGTAGAATATGCATTCAGATGTTTAAATTACCAGTTTCGTGTTATCTCAATTCCAACTTTAATATTTTTGATACGTGTATGAGATAGAGATCTAAAAGAAATAACACAAGAAATATTATTAATGTATTTAAAAAATAATTTAATTATTAACTTGTTCTGACCATTAGGCAAATAAATGTATGTGTTATATACTAGTATAATTTGATATTATAGCTCTTTACCATATACCTCCCCTCTTGTGGTCGATTCTGAAAAAATACGTTGGAAATTAGTATTACAAAAAATCATTCGCACGATCTAATCATTAAAATTACTTACGCTTCCGTGTCCAAAGCGTATTGTTAGGTGTTATTTGGGACATGATGTGTGCGAATCTTGGCAATATTGTAAAAAATCTTTTAAAAAGCTCTCAATCGTTTTTTAAACAAAAAAAGCAAATCATCCAATGGTGGGACGTGTGTTTTCTCACATACAAATCGAGGTATATCAGATGCTTGTTTCCAGATAATGACCATTCAGGCTTGTTAAGTAAAATAATTTATCTGATTTATGATCATTATTTTGAAAGAAAACGATAATTGGGTGAAAATTTACAAATTCGTTCCTCCCGGCATGCAGTCAGAATGTAAACATTTCGTATAATTGATGATTGAGTGGGAGTATTAAAATATGAATATAGCCATAATTATTGGCCAGGGTATAAAAATTGTCAATTCAATATATTCTCCCAACGATGCTATGACGATAGGGTCACGTACTCGACGTCAAAAGACTTTTTAAGCACATAATGATCGTGTCTTATGATATCTGTTATGTTTCATGAATATTCATCAGCGATCACATGCGCCTCCGAAGATTCGCTGCCTGATTTGATACCCCGTCCGCGATTCAAACTTCTCGTTGAATTTAAAGACCACTACTTCATAATTATTTTATTCAAATTATGAATATTACGAGGATCGTGTTTTGATCGTGGGCATCTCTCTGCATTATTATCCCTGTTCTTCTGAATGAAAAATCTATTTATATTTTCCATTCATTCGGAAAAAGTTGTTTTAATGACAAGATTACCTACTACGCATACTTGAACTGACTTCCATTTTATAAAAAGACGTGACTAGGCGCAGAAGGTACTAGGAAACAAAAGCTCAATTCAGGACAGAAATGAAATAAATAGTTCTAATTTTATTCATTTTCAATGATGTATGATTCTAAAAACACTCAAAATTCTTCAAGCGGAAAGTAATCGGTTATGGCTGACGCTATCGCACCCCGGTACTGCGATTTCTCAAACCCCTCCAAATAGTCCTTTAACTCCGCTTCCAGCTCATTACTTGAAGGAAACCGCTTGATACCAAAAACTTTATTTTTGAGGTCTAGTGGTAGACTACTCGTGGCACTTTTAAGGCATCCACTAGGAGAGTTTACATTATAACCTCGTACGACCACGTTTAAATTCTACAGCCTACCTTCATGCATTTTTAAATGGAGATGTATAATCAAGAAACACATTTTTTCTGTCATTAAAAAGTTTCGTTGGCTTTAGATTTTTTTAACAAAAGCATTATTATCATCATAATCTTCATTCCTTTTTCTTAGTAGGGTCTACGGCCCAAAGACTCGACAATGTGTTAATTTTATCTTAGCACGCTGTTTAATTTTGTCTGGTTTCTAACCAAGATACTAAGATCACTTTATATGAACAATTTTTTACTACAAACTACTTGAGCAATCGACTTGACCTTTGGCAGCTGTTTATAAGACAGGTGTAGTAATACAGCATAATTAAAGTATTATATGTATTACCGATATTAATACATCAGGTCGTGAACTTTTTGGCGAAATGTCCCTGGTATGTTTTATTTTCACCGTTTCTTTTTCAATATGTTGACATCATTAATACGTTTATTATTATGCCGAACTAGATGCATATGATGGTGATGCAGGGAAAGAAACATTATTTTCCAAGTTTGGTGTTGCAGGCAAAGGAATCTATTAGTTACTATAGAGAAAATAATATAATGCTAAACGCGTGCGCAACTGTACTCTTATTATATTTTTGTCGCACTAAAACCAACTAAAACAAAATATAACGCGATACGCGCGACCACCCTCTCAACGTTATAAAAATAAAACTATTTGTAAACAATGGCGGGCTTAATAACTCTGTCACTTAATATATAATAACATTTTTTAAAGTAAGCAAAATGCATTTAGTTAACAAAATAATATAATGATTTAGGATGTCGTTGCTTAACACCATTATTTTAAACATTTATATCAAATTTGGTGATCGTTGCGGGGACCGTTACACTAAAAATAAATAAATAATATTCTACAGGTTTATAATCGACCTAATAAAACTACATATTTTCATTAATACTAATGAATTAAAGAAAAAAATTGACCCAACTTAATGTGCAAACATAAGTATATATTACGAACTTAATTAATAGTGTTCACTGCAAAATCATTTTGCTCATTTTGAACAAGTAATTTTGCTTATTGTCTTGTACAGCGCTCATACTAGTGGCCGGTACTGGAGGTCAATTTTTATTAATATTGAAATTTTAGTATCGATGTCGTTATTTCCTAAATATTAGGTCCTTACATATGAAATTGGCGTTTAGTATGGGAGGAACATAAAGCCGATTTTTTTTTATTATAATATATTTATTTAATCAAAGTATGTACCATTGCTATCTATGCACTTTTGCCATCTCATAGGTAGTTCTTCGATCCCTTTACTAAAAAAACCATTCGGACGGGAATCAATAAAATCTTTGAAGGCGGTTTGGACTGCCCCATCGGAGTTGAATTTTTCCTTTGCAAGAAGTTATCCAAATTTCGAAAAAAATGGTTATCTGTTGGGGCAAAGTCCGGAGAGTACGGTGGATGTCTTAGACATTCCAATTGAAGCTCCTCTAATTTGGTAGCCGTCTGTTGTGCAGTGTGTGATCTAGCGTTATCATGAATCAGTAGTGGCCTAGAGAGATTAACCAGCCTCGGTTGTTTAGCAGCTTTCTTTTCCATCATGGTTTGCAGTGGCTGACAATAGACATCTGCCGTAATCGTCTGGCCAGATTTAAGAAAGCTGTAGTGAACGACACCAGCACTAGTCCACCAAACGCTCACAAGTAACTTTTTTGGAGTCAATTTTCGCTTGGGGCATGGTTTGGCTGGTTTGGCAGGGTTTAGCCATTGCGATAAGCGCTTCCGATTATCGTACAGGATCCACTTTTCATCACAGGTAATGATTCGATTTAAAATCCCTTCACTATTGTGCCGGTTGAGTAATGCAACGCAGCAGTCAACGCGCGTTTGTTGATTTGCTTCACTCAATTCGTGAGTTACCCACCTTTCAAGCTTTTTCACCTTACCAATTTGCTTCAAGTGGATTAAAACAGTTTTATCACTAACACCGCAGCCTGCAGCTAACTCGGATGTGGTTTGCGATGGATCCGCTTCCACAATAGCCTTCAATTCTTCATTATTAACTTTGGTCTCCAGCCGTCCACGGGGCTTGTTCTGCAGTTCAAAATTTCCAGAACGAAAACGTTGGAACCAAAAACGCATTGTGTTTTCTTTTGCGGCACCGTCGCCATACACATCATTAATCCTTCGAGCCGTTTCTGCAGCAATGGTGCCACGGTGGAACTCGTACTCGTAAATAACGTGATATTTCAAGTTTTTCATTTTGTAAACTGAGTGACGCAAAGAAAAAAACAATTGAGGAAAAAACAAATGAATTATAATTTTCAAAACACAAATACATGAGTAAATAGCTGTATAAATTTGATTTTGGAATTCCTGACCAAAGAGAAGATATTTGAGATCAAATTTGCCAGTACGGCAAAACGCCATTTTCATATGTAAGGACCTAATATAAAAATATTTTATTTCTGTATAGGTATTGTATATATATATTAAGTTTTTTTTATATATTCCAAAAAACCTTAGGGTGACGGTACTGCCGGATTCTTCAGGATAAGTAGGTATTACTCAAATTACTAAAGGAGGTTATTAAAGGAGTTGCATAACATTTTTTAAAGAAGCAATTAATCGACCTTATCTTTAATTCTACCTCTAGAAGAGTGTGATATACATAAATATACATACATACCTATATCTACAATACTATACCATCATAGGGATAGAAGAGCTACTGTTCTGTCCAATTTTCTCTTCTGAATCGCCACTGAAACAGAATATCAAGTAAAATACTATGAACGTGTCTCCCATCAACTTCTCGTTAGGAAAAATTAGCATATTATTTTTAGTGACTTCAGAAATTAAGTTAATTTATTAGTAAGCTAACCCATATGCTTTTTTAAACATGAATATTTATTTCCCCTGTTTCCAAGCAAAACATATTCGTTAATCGTTCCTTAAAATCAGGTTTCGTAATAATTATTAAGCATATAACTCCAATTTCACGCTTAAATAATATGAAATAATAATTATTTGTTATATTGTAATGGATTATTAAAGTTTGTAAAAAGAATTAAAGAACAAATTGTATGTTACGACTATGGAGATAGCGATAAAAAAAGTGGTACCTACCTACCTTTTAAATAATAATCAATTTTGTGATACAGCCTATAATATTACATAACAATTCACGACAGCTTTGTTTTGGAAAATAATCACAGCGGGACTACGTACGGCGCCAATTTGTATCACATTAATTCAAGACAATAATCATTATTAACATTGTTATTTTTTATCGTTACTTTTTTATATTGTTTTTTTCAATATCTCGAAAGATAAAAGAATGCATTTGTCTTGTTAATATTGTGCTTTAACCTAAGTGGCGTATTATTAAAATTGATTTTTTATTGGCAAAATATTTAATTGACATTTTCTCACAAAAAAGGCGTGTATTGAATTTCTAAAGGGCCCTGCACACATTGGCCCAACCTCGGCAGAGCCAACGTCTCGTCCAACCTCGCAAAATGGCGGACAGCGATTACACATTAGCCAACGTATCGGCCAACCTCGCTTTGGCTAGAGCGACAGGGGCGCACTGGCACTCTTGGGGGCCCTCGGCGAGAACTAGTGAAGAGGCCCCTGCATTTTATGGAGATGTGCAATATCAAAGTTTCCATTTTTTTTAAAGTTGAACTGTCATGAACTATCATCATTACAGTAACTTATGTAGATTACGAAAAATTTATTCGCTTTAATACAAGTCGAATAAAATGATAAAAACCTTGCGAAAATTGGAAAAAGTTTTTTTTTTACAAGGTTTTTATCGTTTTATTTAAGTTTTATTGAAACAAATAAATTTTTCATAATCGATAAAAGTTACTGTAATGATAGTTCAACTTTTTGCAAAAAATAAGTCAGAAATATTGAAAAAAAAATGCAATCTTTGATACTGCATATCTCCATAACTATTGATATTAGGTCATGATTGTTTGAACATTTAACATAGGCAGGAATCTATCGGCCATCTTATAATTTTCACATACATTGATTGAGCTACTTAACGTGGGTCAGGGGGCTATGTGCAAGCAATTTCAAATACGTGGCTTCAAAGCCGTAGCTGCAAGTAGGCCTATTTTATATCTATATCAAAGGTATAAGTTAAATATGTAATTGACAAATACTATGTATACTGGAAATAATCACGCTATTTATTCAAGGATTAATATTAAGCTCTTTAAAACATTAATTTATCCTTTAGTACCTGCACTAAACCATCATTTTTTTCTTAAGTTCTTAACTTGTTTTTGCCACTTCATCGATAATTAAATTCTTACTTAAATTAATACTTAATTATATTTATAAATAAAAGATTAGACATTAACTCCTGATTTAAAGTTGATCTAAGCATATTTTTTATTATTTTTTATTTTGAAAAGATTTGCTCAAAAGTAACAAGGAAGGGTTATTTTCTGGTTTGTGTCTTCTGGCCGATGTTTCGGATCCCATTGCAGGGTCCATCATCAGGGCTGATCTACGGCATAGTATCCCAGAAGACACAAACCAGAAGATTCTGAGTGGCCGTGGAAACCTAAGAACATTCATAGGGATTGGTTAATATAAACTTATAAGCTATGTAAAGATTAGTAAAGAGCCCTGATTGAGATAATTCAGAAACAACATAAAAAGCGCACGCCAAACATCTAAAACACTTTTTATTCTCTAAATAGTGAACATAATTCTTTTCTTGCAATTCTAATTCATAATCCTCACTCTTTTCTACATCATGATTCAGCTTTGGCTTATCTTGTTCATTTTTGTTATTTTCATCCCATTCAGTCTTTATGAAAGTCTCATATTGGTCTACAAACTGTTTCAGCTCAATTATTAAATAACTTCTGTCAACTTCAGACAATTTAGCAATACAACATAGAACTTCGCACGGCAAAATATCAACTTTGGTGATTTCTTGGAATTTTTTGGTCTCAGCCAGGAAAAGTCCATTAAAAGGTGGTACCAAAGTATAAACGGTAACCCGGGATGAATTGTGAAGCTTTCGATGTCAAAGTTTAAACGGTAACCCAGGATGAATTCTGAAGCTTTCGATGCTCTTAGATCAAAATCTTCTTCCACTGAATATAAAATTGTTGCGAACTTAGCCCTCGATGAAATGGCTATCAGAAAGTACATCGAATATGACGGAGAAAATTATTACGGGTACGTAGATATGGATACCGATATCAACGATGATGATCTTGCGGTAGCAAAAGATGCTTTTTTGTTTTTATTTGACTGCCATAAATTCGAATTTCAAAATCCCATTAGCATATTTTATGTGGAAGGACCTAACGGTCAATAGCGTGCATCTTTGATAAATGGATGTTTAGAAAAAGTTCATGCAGCTGGCGTAGAAGTAGTTTCATTAACTTTTAACGGCTGTCCCGTTAACATATCAATGGCAAAAATTATAGGATGATCATTTGACTATAATAATTTAAAGCCAACTTTTAAGCATCCATCTACAAACCAAGAAATTGTAATTTCTTTGGACGCATACCATATGTTAAAATTAATAAGAAATTGTTTTGAGAGTAAAAAAGTTATCGTAGAAAACGAAAATAATGAAATCAATTGGAATTTTCTGAAAAAGTAAACTCTCTTTAAGAAAAAGAAAACATGCATTTCGGTAACAAATTGCGGCGGCAACATATTAAATGTCATAATCAAAAATTAAAGTATGCAAGTCGATTATTTAGTAATAGTGTAGCGCCATGATTGCTTTAAGAAACCAATTTGTGTTGAAAATAAAGATTAAATTTTTTATTTTTTAGATATAGCCAAAAATTATTATCATGCAAATTATCAACAGTTTTTTTTGGATATTTAGATTTTTTGTCTTTTATGTAAGTAGATTTGTTTTAAAAATAAAATTATGATTGTTTAAAAATAAAAATTATGAAAAAATTATAAATTATGAAAAAATACAAACATTAATGCCTTTTATGGCGGTCATAACGTATTTATTTTAAATAACCCGTTATTCCACTATTATATAATAAATGTATAAACATCACTATTAAAGATAACAAATATTACTGTATAAAATACATTAACGTATAACTACGTAAATACTAACATAATAATTAATTTATTTGATGCACTAGGTAGTCTAGTGGTCATGACGTTTGATCTGCAGATTTTTGGTTGAAGCCTTGTTTCAGAACGCTAGCAAGTTTTTTCATATCACAGGTACATATTATTTATTTATAATTCAATGATTTATATAACATTTAAATAAATTCCGCATCTACGATTATAATAAGTAATTTCAGCAGTACTTTTCATTAAAAATAACACCGTTTTTTTCTATAAAACATTAACATTCATTAAACAAATACAGTTTGACAGAGTACGGCCCTGTTTCATCGTTTACGCCTATTTCTCCCACCGTGCGACCCAAAACAGTGTTTTTTGTATCACTTTTTTTGGCGATGGATTACGTATGCTATTCGACTTTATACGTGTATACATATATATATCTATATTATAAATACGCTGATTTCACTTTGTATACAATGATTTTGCCACGGTTCCCGTTGTGATGCGTGGCGCAGTGGATAACGCGTCTGACTGCGGATCTGAAGATTCCAGGTTCGAATCCTAGCAGAATCGAATTTTTTTTTACGGTCGTGAATATTTTGTTCGTTGAAATTTTAATTACATTTTTATAGAAATACTGAATAAATACTTTATCTTCATTATATCTAAACTACCCGTAATTAAAAGTGGAAATTTGCCAGATATAAATAGCCGCGAAGCGGCTGACGTAAGCAATCGGCGAAGCCGATTGCTTTCCTGCTAGTATTTATTAACTCGCCGATACCAATAATAATAAAATCATTTTCTGCTAGTGGATAAATTTTTTACGTAATTTTTTCCTTTTGTACGTAATTTTTTACGTAAATTTATTTAATTTTTTTAACGTATTTTTTTTTCTTTTTTTCCCTAGAAATTTTTACATAATTTTTTTCCATTCTCTTTTTTACGCAAAATTTTTTACATAATTTTTTTCTTTTCGTTTTTTGCTGTTTAGTACATTTTTCATATAAATAATAACTAATAAAAACATATCCGTTTATCTGGAAAGTCTGCCTTGTAATTATTTAAAATATTTTTTATAAATCTAGTCTGTGCAATTATTTTTTAAAACAGTTTTATTCGTTTATCTCAGAATGTACTAAAACGTCACATAAGATTAATTATATATACAGCGACGAAATATTCTTATTATTCATATGTAGTATCTTTTATTCTTATATTATATATGTAGTGCTTTGAACGCAATAGTTTCTAATAGAAATATCTATACTGAGGCAAAACTAGTGGTACGTAATGGAATTCTGATACCGTCACTGATATATGGATGTGAAGCCTGAAGCTGGCAGAAGAGGAACGAAAGTAAATTGAATACAGTGGAGATGGGATCCGTCAGACATAGGTGTGGCAAATCCATTTATGATAGAGTAAATAATGCAGATATTAGAAATGAATGTAAAGCTAAACTTAGCATAAATAATAGAATTAAAAAAAGGATCGCTCAGATCGTTTGGGCATGTTGAGCGAATGAATGAGGAAAGAATCGTAAGAAAGATATATATGCTATGTATAGAAAGATATTATGTAGATGGCGCCAGAAAGACAGGACCGCGGAATACGTGGCATGACCAGATTAACCAGATACTGAAAGATGGTCCCGTTAGAAGCCTCAACAACCGGCGAGCTTGCATGCGAAGATGTATGAATGTGGATGAGGCGAGAGTTGTATGTCAGGACAGAAGAGTATGGCGCTCTATCCTCTCTTCCTACCCCCAAGGGGGAAACCGCGTGATGGTAAGTAAGTAAGTAGTATTTTTTTTCTTTCTTTCCTTTTTTATATAAATAAATAAAAACTTATTCCCTAGGAAAAACATGTAAAAGTATTGTCATTTTTGACGGGCTACAGCTAGTTGAATATAATAAATATTTCTGAAAATATTATTTATCCATTTTGTACAATTTTTAAAGTAAAAACCTTTATAGCCGTATATATTTAAAATATAAAATAATTCATGTATATTATTTTCAATCGGTT
>JADDOH010011703.1:0-20073 GCA_016648135.1 Agrypnia vestita
AAGGCTAAGTTGAACTGATTATTCGTCGGATTTGTAGGCCACACGAAGAAGAATGTCGATTCTCACCGACACGCTTTTCAACTGTCACTGGGCGGATTTTAAAAATTTGAATCCTGGCTAGCGGTTGGCGCAGAACACATCAGGCGCCTTCGTCGGATTTGTAGGCCATGTCATTTATTGATTTTACCTTAAACTTCATTTATTAGAGCCAGCCGCTTATTTGGGTTTGCCAATGTTTGTGCTCAATGTGTCAAGGTTTATACTCTGTGCAAAGATGACCGTCATCAAACAAATTTGAGAAAACAAAAAAAAACAAAAAAATAATGTGGTGAAAACAAAGTGATTTGTTAAAAATATCCTTAGGTTTTCACGGCCGTTCAGAAACTTCTGTGTATAGTTTTCTGGGATGTTCTGCCGTGTATATGTGACCTCTCTGGCCGACATTTCGGATCCCATTGCAGGGTCCATCATCAAGGCTGAAAACTATACACAGAAAGTGATTTGTGTTTTATTTTAATAATAATGTCACCACAAAGTTCAAGCCTTCATACAGAAGAAAAAATATTTTTCGAACAGTTAAAAAAATAAATATGTTCGATACTATTATTTTGTTGGTATTATAGCGGAATTATCTGTAACTAAATAAAAATAAATATTATTTAAATTATGTTTGTGTACGGCTAGTATATTTTTGACGGTCTAAGAAAAACCGGACGTAGCTAAGTCAGTTAGTCGCTGCATTGCTATACTGCGCGACTGGGATTCAAATCCTGCTCCATCAGAGTGTGTTTTATTTTACTTTTTTTTTTTAATTCGTTGTTTTAGCTTTGAATTCGAACGAAATTATTATACTTAGATATTACTGGAACAGTAGTTAATAATCAAGTGGATTTCTTGGTCTCGCATTCTCTCTACATGATTTCGCAACATGCCCGCTACATGTGCACAACTTACATTACAATTAAAATTTTACCATGAATGCGCCAAAAGATAACTTCAAAAAAATTTTAGAAATCATAAATGATTCTACGAGTTTGACTGCTTCAAAGATTTCAAATCCCTTTATAACATGCAAAGAATGGCAATTCAACTTTTCATCGGAAGATCAGATGACTTTTTCTTTTACGTAAAAACTTTTCTGATTCAACACTTTCTGCTAACCACGCTGGAGAGACCACAGGCTTTCCCTGAGCTATTGCCAATGCCAGTGTGTAAGTAAAACATGAGGGGAACCATAACAAGTACATCACCTGGAGCTCTGCTACTCTTCCACCTGTAACCAGTTTGAACTCAAAATATTCTGAATATTTAAATATTTATCTAAAATATTTCTTATCCTTTACAAAATAACCAAGCACATCTTACGTGCAAGATGTGCCACGGACCGGAATAGGTGATCTGTCACAACGGATGATGTAATGATCAATTATGATTTTTTTAATGAGTGTAGCTGTATTCCTGCGTTTTGAATATACCTAGGTACACTCATTTAAATATAGGCGTGGTTTTAAAAAAATATATATATATTCTTGAATATACCAAAAAATAAATTTTTGCCTCACTCCAAATAAAAGGCGGGCACTTATGATATTAATATAGATTACAGAATTCTGTTATTGATGGAGGGAAAACACCCACACTCTTATTTAGAGAGAGAGACAAATATTTTTTGGCCTAAAATTTATTTTTTACCATTTGATACATTTAAATATAAGCGTGGTTTTTAAAAAAAGATTTTTTTTATGTACCTAATATAATTTTCTACTTTTTAGTCTTAAAATTACCCACAGTACAAAATCACTTTTGGTGAGCTCATTAACTAATTTCCCATATAAAACTTTGATTAATTAGAAAATCTGATCATTGATTTATGTATTGTCATCGAGAATACGTCTGTGTGCAATATTTTAGTTTGATTGGACATTGGAAATGGTGAAATGCAGATTTTAAGATTCCGTCCAGACAAACAGGTGAAGCTAATATAAGCGTGATAATAAAACAGCACTAACCTAGTCTAATAATGCTGCTCACAGCATTGTCGTCATTAATCTTCAGTGGTGTTACTTTAGCAATACTGGAGGTTAATGTCTTTATGGAAGTACTCGGGTCTTCTTTGCCAGATGTTCCCTCATTGGTAGTACTTCCACGGGCACTGAATCTACTCCTTCATGTGATGTTATCTTTTTGCTTTTTGCAGCATTACCTTATGCCAACATTTCTGAAATTTGCAATGGGTTTAAATCTATATTACAATTGCTTAAAAAAGGTGCTGCATGTAGTGCAAAACATAACCGTTGTCAGTTTAAAGAAATAATGAAATTGTATGAAAAACTGTTAAAGACTAATGCAGACCGCAAACACTAATGGCCATGCAGCGGCCACTATCGGCCACATGGTGATCCGTTCATCCAACCGCAGAGCCTAGCAGCAAGCAATAGGTGACGGCCGAGTGCTCAACTGCTAGTAATAATTAATTGGAATACTCTTTTTTATTTCATTAATTTAAATTTTTTTCTCATTATGGTTGTGAGTGATTGCAACACAGTTGTCATGGCCCACATCCATGGATGAAATTTTTATGAGAAACTCATATTCAATTCGAGACTATCTTTGGGATACAGATTTTGCTCCTACAAAAATTCCATAGAAATCCTTGGCTTGGTTGTGCCATGTATAGACCGTGTATTAGAGATTCATTGTCCAACATCTCATGTATCTTCTTCTTCTTCTATGCTTAGGCCTGTAGACCTTCTAAGGCTGCTACATTGTCCTCTTCGGAGTTCGTCAGCCAGCTCCTCTCCCTCCTCCCTCCATCTTTTAGATGGTCGTCCTGGAGGTCTCTTTCCCTGGGGTATTTGATCTCTTGCTACTTTTGTGGCTTCGGAGTCTGTCATTCTACTCACATGATTATTCCAGAACCTTCTTTTCTATCGTCTCATCGTTGACTTCAAATATTCTTCAGTTCTCCGTGTTTTTGCCAGCGATATTTCTTAATATTTTCATCTCGCCGGCTCGAAGGAGGTTTTTGGTTCGGACAGTGTCGGCTCTGGACTCTATACTGTAAGTCATGATGGGGCGGGTACACGTCTCACATACGTTAATTTCAAATATACATTGACAGATGTTCCATTCATCAGTTGGATCAATTTGAATGTCCTCAAAATATAAAAATATAAATATAAAAATATTAATATAAATACAAAATATAAAAATAAAAAGAATACCTAAATAATTTAATGCTTTCTCTTTGGCTAACTTTTCAAAATATATAGTTCTAGGTAATGTTTGTGTTAATTTTTTGATGATGAATTAAGTTTTTGTCTCTGTCTTCCGATCTCTGAATTTATCTTAAGATCAACAGAACAATGAAAGCGGACCCACCGCTTACTCAGATCAACTCATTCGCCACCATGTTGGCATTTTACTTTTTAAATGCTAAGGCTCAGCAATGCAAAAAACACAGCCAGGCCGCACATTTTTTTTCTCTCTTTTACTCTCATAGTCCTGGCAGTGCTTTCTTTATTATATAAAAAAAGTATCGTAAGATGAAAATCTTAACTGTGTGTGTGGTACTGAAATTTATCTCAACTTTATAAAGGCATTTAACGGAGTGCTGAGAATAATTTCTTTTTTCTTGAATTGAGGGAGTTTATCTTCATCATATCATTGCTTAAATAATTTGCTTATCTTTAGGACCAGAGCATTATCAGTTTATATTAGAGATGGGCCGACTAGTTTCGGTTAAGCTTGGGCACGTTCATAAACCTTCGTAACCTTCGTTAACAAATAAAGTATTACATTGATTTCATTTAAACTTAACAGTGTTTTGTTAGTTTCTATTTTACAAAAAAAGAAATTATTTTATTATTGAATATATAAAGACATCCTTTTAAAAATACTGGCGGCCCTCGTAGCCCAGTGGATATGACACTGGCTTCTCGTCCCGAGGGTTCCGGGTTCGAATCCCTTTCTCACAATTAATCTATGTGATTTGCTCAAGCCTGGGTATTTTGTGATGTGTTCCGCTTCTGTAATTGGGCCTCTTGGCCTGTTGAAGCGTAAAAATTAAAAAAAAAAATCGTAGTAGGTATATGAAATGATCATCTCCATAGCGAAAACAAAATGTATGAGGTTCTTCAAAGACCGATTAGAGTCTCCTTGGCAAAATCTCCTAGGCTGGTGAAATGCTCAGCTCTCATGACCTCCTCAAAGAAGTTAGGCTAAGATAAGATTAAGGATAAGAGAGCAGTTGTGGCAGGCTGCCTGAGAGATTGTATGGAGGAATAAATTTATGAGAACAGATAGCAAGGTACGCATTTATAAGATCTGTATGCAACGTATTCTCACATATGGTATTGAAGCGAGGGCGGACACTGTCAAGACAAAGAGCATACTAAGAACAAGTGAAACAAGAACTTTGCGTGCTATTGCTGGGAAGACTCTGGATGATCGTGTGAGGAATACAGCAATCCAGGAGATCTGCTAGTTTCAATATGTGGTCAGATGGGGGCGATAGCGTCGACGATACTGGTACCAATACATACAGAAAATGAGAACAATAAGGTTACCATTACCATAGTTCTGCACGACGTACAAGATGGACCGCGTCCACCAGGGAGACCCTCGACGCGTTGGAGAGATAGCTAGAATTCACAAGAGGAAATTCCTATACAACAACCGTCTGTTGAGTCTAAATAAAGTTTTTCCACTCCAAGTTTTTAATGTTTTTTGCCTTCGTTATGGTGGGGCAAGAGCACTGTAATTGTTGGTTTTTGTAAGAGTGTATTCTTTACCAGGTCGTTCTCTTGAGTTTATTGAAAAAGCTAGATATTTGGTTTTACTTATGTTAAGCGTAAGCAAGTTCATCCTTAGCCAGTTTTGAAGTAACGTGTGTCCATGTTCAGCCTCTTTATGTGTGTCCATCCAGTCCCTTTCATGGAATAATAAGACGGTATCGTCAGCAAAACTAATTATGTTTCCTTTGATGGGAAGTTTGGTTATTTGTTGTCTGTGTTATGTGTTGCCTCAGACATCCCAATTCATTTAAGTTTTATGGATAGGATTTTATGATCTATTGTATCAAATGCTTTTTGTAGGTCTATAAATATGGCCAAGCATTTTTTGCCATCATCCATATTTTTTATGGCTATTCTGTAAAGTTTTCTATGGAGTCAACAGTACCTAAGCTTTCCCGAAATCCATATTGTGTCTTGGATAATATTTTATTGTAATCCAGAAAATGTACGATTTGCTTTTTCAGAATTTTTTTCTACGATTTTTGAGTTAGTGCTTAAGATACTTATAGGGCGATAAATATTTGTCATTTTTGATTCTATTTTTATAATCTGGTATGACTGTAGCATCCAGGAAAAGTCTCTTTTGATATTGACAGATTGTTTGTCTGACTGACTGACAGACAGATTATAATTTAATACTAGGCATTGTTCTTTAAGTACTGGAGGTTTATTTATTTTATATCTTGTTATTCTATAGCTCATTAAGTGCCGAATAGTCGGCATCTTTTGCCGACTAATCGCCGGTTAGTTGCTGACTATAAATGTGGTTAGATAGTCGACTTTCCCGACTAGTCTGTCCATCTCTAGTTTATACCTTAGTTTTTCAATTTTAGAGTTACCTATTTTTAATTTATATTAATATTACAGTTCCTATAAAAGATTATCATCTACAACAATTCATGGGAAGGTCGTTCGAACAACAAAAAATGTCATCTATCTGCAAATTAAAAACCCAAAGTCATAATTTTTCCTTACATGCATAATTTTTATAGTAGTATCAATTCTGTGCACTAATATAACATGAAATATGGTTTTCACAACAGGTCTGTATCGATTAAGAAATTGTTTAGGGAGTCTGGTCATATGGCATAAATGAATGAGGAAAAGATGACAAAAAACATATTCGGTACAAAGGTGGTGGTGGTGAATAATCCAGATACTGAAAGAATGGTCATGATAGTTCTCTCAACAAGTAAGATGCAATGAGACAATGAGAAATAAAGAGAAGTATTCAATTATTGTATACTTTACTTCCAGACTTGTTTTGATTCCTTATTAAAAATTAGGGAGACGAAAACCATTAATTTTTTTTTTAAAAGTTTGTTATATAGTAAAATTATATCATTACAACTCTTTATTTTGAAAGGAAAATGGGTATTTTTGTACGAGATCTATCCCAAAATTGTAATAATATTATAATTGAATTATAATAACTTGGATTCTGTTTTCGATTTAGAATTCACCCTCGCAGAACAAAGTACTGACTGACATCTTTCATTTAAGGTAGCAAAACTCGGGACCAAATGACCATTTTCATAAAAAATCATGTACCTAATTGGATTCTGATTGTAATCTAAACATTGATTTAATACACATTTAATATTGAAGTATCCTAAAACAGATACCATCTAATGCCATGAGGAAGAGAAAGAGTAATTTCTAAATGTAAATACTTACACCTCTTCATCCAACATGTTCCCTTCATCGGACTCCTTGACACATAAAATGAATGCTTTGAATTTATTAATCATCCGAAAACATACCCTACATTTGATATTGTAATCAAAAATCCATCTTACATTACTTATAAATCTATCTTACATCTTATATTACTTTATAAAGAAAGATCCTATAGGTATTTGCTAATCTGAGAACTGTTGCTTTGCTTTTCTACTATAATTCAACTATCATAGATCATTACAAGAAAAACTAGGCTACAATTTACCTAACCAAAATGAATAGCAAATTTTGCCAATATCTTCTACTTTAATTTTTCTAGAATATTCTGTGGTGTATATTAAACATTTTCGACAGTATTTTTTTCCGTTCCGAAATTAAATTACCATATATACTTGTCTATAAGTCGAGGGAAGTTTTTTTTTATTTTTTATATTTTTTTATTTATTTTGAGAATCTCAACAGTATACAATTTATTATAATAATACATAACGTATTGGGTAATTCGTAGACCAATTATAGAGATCCACGGCATAAAATGTTAAGTCAAGCAATAAAGAGAACATATATTAAATAGAGGGATAGGAGTGGAAGTTAGAGGGGGAAGTGGAGTGAGGTGTATGGGATTGTGGCTGAGTGGAGTGCGTATGTATTCTGTGCGTGACGTTGTATACAGATATGGGGGTATGTGTAAAGAGTGATGAGAGTTTGGCTGTGGTGTGTGTATGATGATGGTCGGTCTCAGTTAATCCGGTGAAGATATAGAAACTAGTAATATAAGCGGTTTAAATACGATTTTTAAGAGCTGAGATGTTGGTATTAAATATATCAATGTCATTGAAGTGGTCATTGTATGCTTTGCATGTTCGCTGGATGAATGAGTTCTGTGCATAAGAGGTTCTGCTTATGGGTACATGGAAGAGCACGGACTGTCGGGTTCGCCTTGATGGAGCGTGGAGAGAAACCAGCTCCAATTGGCTGGGACAGTCAATATGTCCCTGAAGTAACTTGAAAAGTAGTATTTGATCAGCTCGTGCTCTTCTATGTTCCAGGGTTCTCATGTTATAGAAATCCATTGCTTCCATATATGAGTCGAAATACATGCCGGATTTACCATTGAGGCGACGCAAAAACCTGTTCTGAATTTGTTCTATTCTCGCAATGTATGTTGTCTGTTGTGGATTCCAGACCTGAGATGCATACTCCAAGTGACTGCGAACGTAGGAATAATATAAAATTTTTAATGAGTGAGGATTTTTGAATTGTTTGCAGGTTCGAAATATGAATCCCAGCATACTGTAGGCTTTGGAGATAATATGGTCAAAGTGCGCTTTAAAAATAAGTTTACTGTCGAGAATTATTCCGAGGTCTTTTAATTCGCATTGGTTTTCTAGTTGAGCGTTGTTTATTGAGTAGGCATACTGAATGTTATTGGTTTTCCTGGAAAATGTCATTTAAAAGCGTTTTTTTGCGTTAAGAAGAAGTTTATATGACAGTAGGCAGAAACGCGGTTAAGATCTTCTTGAATTTTTCGGCAATCGTCTAGGGAGTTCACTTTTGCGAAAATCTTCATATCATCCGCATAAAGTAGGAAATTAGCGAAATGAAAGCAGTTTTGTATTTTGTATATCGTTTATATAGATTATGAACAGTAATGGACCCAGTAAGCTCCCTTGAGGGACTCCAGAGGAGATGCGAGCCCAGTCAGATTTAAGACCTTCGATGACAACTGCTTGGTTTCTGTTGGTAATGTAGGAAATAAGCCACCTTAGTAGGTCACCGTGGATTCCTATTTTTATCAGTTTATCAGCTAAAATGTCGTGATCGACTTTGTCAAATGCTTTACTGTAGTCTATGTATATGGCATCGGTTTGCGCTCGTTGATCCATTGAGGATAGCACATACTGCGTGAAGGCTAGTAGATTGGTGACAGTGGATCTTCCCGCGAAGAATCCGTGTTGTTGGGGATTAATGTATGGCTTTATGGCGCTAAATATCTGGGTATAGACTAGTTTTTCAAAGAGTTTACTGAATATTGACAATTTTGAGATTGGTCTGTAGTTAGTTACGTCGTTTTTTTGACCAGATTTAAAAATAGGAGTTATGTGCGCATTTTTCCATTGATCCGGGAAGGTACCTTCATTAAGGGATTTAATAAAAAGTAAACAGAGTGGATGGACGATACTGGAAGAGCATGCATGTACGAACGAGGGGGGAATACCGTCAGGCCCTGCGCCTTTATTCAAATCTAGACTATTTATATGATCTCGTAAAATGGTTGGGTTTATTTGTCTTCTTTAATGTCAGCCGGGCCAAAGTCGACTATAGAGGGTGGGTGTGCCCCTGAGGTATTTTGAGTAAATACGGATTTAAAGTATTGTGAGAATAGGTTACAAATATTTTGTCCATTCACTGAGGTTTGGTTAAGGTATATGACTTTATTTGGAATAGTTGATGATTCATTTTTTGATTTTGCGTATGACCAAAATTGTTTAGGGTTCGATGTAATTGCATTTTCTATTCTTTGGATATAATCACTGTAATGTGACTTTGACAGTCTTTTCAGCCTGGTCCTCAACAGGGAAAAAGTTTCGTAATCAATTGGGTTTTTGTAGAATTTGAATTTTTTAAATATTTGTATTTTTCCTTGCATATTTTTATTAGAGATGGCGTGTACCATGGGGGATACTTATTAGACCAAATGTATTTGAATGGTATATGTGCTTCGATTAATTTTTCAAGAATATCATAGAATAAAGATGTTGCATCATTCGTGTTGAGCTCTTCAAAAATAGAATCCCAGTTCATCGTGTTTAGCTTGTTGTTTATTGTTATATAATCTCCGTTTCGAAATTGTACTACTTTTTTCATAAGCTGGTTTATTTGGGGAGAATCCACGGAAACTGCAAGAGTTATATTGATCGCTATATGGTGTGCGTCTTCTGCAACTAGTGGATCATCACTCGCCTTTGCTTCTATAGTGTTGTGATTGCAGAGAACTAAGTCGAGAATTCTACCCAAACTATTAATTGAATTATTGAATTGTTTTAAGCCTAAGAAGTTTATTGTATCACACAGTATTGTAGAACTCTCCGCTCAGTGACCTTGTATAGTGGGTTGGAAGGAGATATTTATTATTGCTGATACTTCCCCAGGAAATATCAGGGAGGTTGAAATCGCCGAGTATGAGAAAAATGTCAGAGGGAGTAGAGCCTTCTATAATATTGTTTAATTGGTGAAGGAATGTTTGCAGAAGGGAAGAGTGCGAGGGACTGCCGGGAGGATAGATGCAGCAGATATATAGATTGCTACGTTTGGTACTACTGAGTTTATAGCAAGAACTACACCTCCTCCAAGTTTTTGGCCGGTTAGGGAATAATCTCTGTCACGCCTAAATACTGAATATCTAGAGTCAAAAATTTCGTAGTTATTAATGTTACCTATTGACCAGCTTTCTACTATGCCCACACAGTCCCAGTGGTTACATGCAACGTTATTTAGGAATGTGTCTGTTTTCGTGCGTAAACCTCGCGCATTTTGAAAGTATATATCAAGACATTGTGTCATTGTCAGTTAAAGGTGTAATAATGTAAAGGTGTAATAAGGTGTAATTTGTAGCGAATTGGGTAAATATAAAATAATAGAAAGAAGTATACCATATATACGTATGTAGTGAACTGGGTAATAAGTAGAACATAATAAAATGGGGCAAAGTGTATAAATATTCAGAAGGGATATAGTGCGCTCGCGCTTGCGAGAAGTATGTGTTTTGGAGGAATATGTATATGAAGTGTGGATGACTGAGACCGATACAATGATGATAATGATATGTAGAAATATTGTTATTATTTCTATCACCATAAGCCGAAGGTTAGAATGAGACGTGTGATGCACATGATATTTATGTATTGGAAGTACTCACAGAGTGCCATACAGAGCAAAACGGCTGTTGATCGACCGCTGTGGAATCGGGTTAGGTAGGGACAGGGGAGTTCAAGGGAATGAGAGAAGGTAGTAAGGTCTGAAGATGGTATACGAAAATTTATTAATTTGGAGTGGGGCGCAATTATAATCCAATTATCTTCTGTAGGTCCCGCTCGCTTTCGATCCGGATGGGGGGTGATGTGTCGTTCCGTTGCAATAGAATAGTTGAGTTTCTCGTCCAACAGCAAGAAAAACCCTGATCAACAATTACGAAATATGTTATGACTCGTAGGTAAGTCGAGGGTAAAACTTAGAGATATAAAATTTTGTGATTTCTATAATTTTGTCAGATTTTACCTAGCCATAATCACTGCACTACAGTAAAACCCCGTTAATTCGAACTCCGATAATTCGAAATTCGATATAATTCGAAATTTTTAAAACCCGCAAGTCTCAAAATGCTAATTATATAGTAGATTAACCCCTATAATTCGAAAACCCCGGTAATTCGTAATTCGAACTAATTTTAGCCTCTTTTTTAAATTTATGGAATTGAAAAAATATTTCGATTTTTTTCGCGAGTGAGAACAGCAGATATGTCAATTTCGGATATTTTAGTAATACAAATGTGGCGGTCTTTGTATTAGCATAATAAATATTGCGTTTTCGACATGATTTCTTGAAATATGCAAAAATGCAGACATTTTTCACAAAATTAATGTTTTTTTCATGAGTTCTACGATTTTTGGCGAATTTCACAAACTATTGCGTTTTTTGATTTTTCGAAATAATTTTTCGTCCAATACTTACATTTTAGTTCAAAAAATTCGTTTTATTTTTAAATTTGACGAAATTGAATATATCGATTTTTTCGCTAGTGAGAACAACAAATATATATCAATATCGGGTAGGTACTTAGTAATATAAATGTCGCGGTCTTTGTACTCGCATAATAAATTTTCAATTGATATTTTTAATTGTGAGACGTCAAATGTTACACATCATATGCGATTACTGTAAGGCTCACCTGTTTTTTATCTTTTTTCGCATTTTCATGTATCTCAGAAGTCTATAACTGCAGCCACAATAGATGAGCACCATGTATAGTCCGTCCAACTTATCTGGAGAATAAAGGAGGGCGTCCCAATCGTTGTGGTACTGCCCATAGTGTAAAAATTATCTAATTTGTAGGGAATTTTATGCAAATTCGTTTTTTCTTAAACAATATACGACACGATAAAAAACAAAAAATGTAAACTAACGTACAAATAAATTTATCAACATATACATTCGTAAAATACACAACGTCACAAAATGGCGTTTTTTCAAAATCAAAGAAAAATACCATTTTCAGGAAAAAAAAAACAAACAATAATAATTCTTTTAGGCTGGCGCCACATTACGCAGATCTTCCGCCGCGTTTTTTCCGTTGCGCCAAATCGGCAAAGCAAATAGATCGACCGATCATCCGCGTAGTGTGTTTAATAAGCGCATATTGTATGGAAAGAAATGTAGCGATGTTCCACGACAGAAGAGACGCGGCGGAAGATCCGCGCAGTGTGGCGCCGGTTTTATTCGGTGTCTCATACCTAATGATCATGACCACCATGTTTAACTCAGTAACACCTAAGGATATCAATCGGTTTAGGGCCGTTGTATCAACTTGGTTTATAGTAATCTTTCGTTCAAAGCATAGATATTTTGCATTTTCCACCGATCAAACAACTCGCTCTCGTAAAAGTCTATGCTTTAAATGAACTATTGCTATAAAGTAAGTTGATGCAACCAGTCTTTAATGTGCATAAATAAAAAAGTTTATTTTTGAAAAAAGATGTTTATACAAATGAACTCGTTAATGAATTTTGTAATAAAAAGTATAAATAATAAAAATTCTATGTAAAAAATTATCGAATAAAATATGTTCTAAAACTTTTCTCATCTTACGGCTTCTAATTCAATTTTTCCACTTATCCTTGTTCTTTTTTTCCGGGTGTAGATATTTTAATGCCCATTTCCACGGCCACTTTACCTTCTTTAACTATTTTGTAAATTGCCGATTCAGAAATACCTGAAGAAATTGTATAATAGTAAATAAAAAACTAAGTATGGGAAAATCATTATAATTGCATGGCAGCATTAACCTGAAGTGGCGGCAATAAGTCTATGAACAAAATCAAACGGTATAATTGGGGCTTTTAGACGTTGTTCCTCTTCAAAAAACGTGTGCATTTTCAAGATTATTTCCCGAACACCGCTTTTAATGGTTTTTGGCATGGTGACAATCTAAAATGTTCTTAAAAAACTATCGAAACAGTCGTGAACCTCTCTGTAAACAAAGTCTGTCAAAGGTCTGTCAGCTGTAGATAATCCAATATGGCGTCGTTAGTTCCAAATTTGGCCATTCTTCAGATAAGTTAGACGGACTATATCTCCCTTTTTTATCTGCCAATCTCCAGCCTCGATCCTGTTGGAACGTATATGTTTTTTTGTACGAGATTCATCTACTCTTACTGCAAATCCCACCCACTTTAGCTCCATACTTTCACTTTCCTCATTCCATTTAATTATTAAATAAAAAATTTCAACGGTTTTTGGTACATGGGGACATATTTAACAGTCCAGAAAAAAGAGTAGATTACAAATTCTCATACTCTATATATTCGGTAAAAAGTACACAATTTTTTTCTGGAATTTCATACATTAAAAACAAGTTATAAAGTACCTATTATTTACATTATTAATATTTAAAGCATTAACTTTGTGGTAAGAAATAATAACAGAATGTTATTAAACTTAGTTTAAACCACTGCCAGATTTACGGTCTACCGGTTTCGAGACGTACCCGTCTCTTCGTCAGGACCACAGAATATAGACCAAAAAGTCAGGACCAACACTACTCTACTATATTCACAACACTATACACCCCAACCATAGTATTGTTAAACTATCGCCACTATTGATCACATGCGCGTTAATCTTGTCAATTGCCCAAGGACCTTAATATAAATAAAAATATTTATTAATCTTGTATATATTTAGGTTATTTAAAAAAAAATTAGGAGTGGATATTTTTTTGGAGAAAGTCAAAAATATTATTTGTTTCGACCAAAATATCCTTCGATAAGAAATATTTTTTAATGTTAGAATATCAACATAAAAAATCAATTAACTTATATAATTCGATGATTACATTAAATGGTTTCCATGTTTTAATTTTATTTATTAAATTGAATTAAAAATGTTCATAAAATTTCAAGTAGGTACCGTACGGGCAATTCGTTTTTGTTTTGACACGTTCTTTGGAAAACGACAACCTTTCTATGATTTAGACCATCTGTGGTTTTTAATTTAGTTGATCAGTTTGTCCATGGTTTGTCCGTGGATTTTTGTGGTGATGAAAGCGTTCTGCGTATGGAATATCTAGATTCAAAAATATATATATTAGCTTCAGACCTTCCAAATTTAATTTTATTAGACGTTCGCGTGTGATATTTATGTTTTCAACGGAATGATCATCATTTAAATTAACATATCGATTTGTGTTTAAATCTAAGTGACAATATAATGCCTTTGTGAAATTGGTTAATTTTTCTGTTGAGAAATATTTCTTAATGTGTATTGCGCTATATATTTGTTTTCAACTGCTTGAATATGTTTCAGTGGTTGAAATTAGTTTTTGATTGTGAAGTTAGTGAATATTCTACTATAGTGTACAGTGCTCGTGATCAGAGTGAAGGAATTGTGATTGCTTGCAGCAGCCGAGCAGCAATACTATTGTCTGCATCAAGGTTCATTATTATTAATTTTTCGATACGCATTTTCTTGTTATGTTTTCACCTGTTTTTCTATATTGATTGGCTGTTCGCTTCCGGCAAGGTGTAAAGCCTATATTGTTTACCTCCGATTCTTTTTTAAAATCTATTTTATTCAGGCTCTGTAATCTTGGGTCATCAATAGCAACGGAACTATCGATTTAAGTCATTTTTTGGTCTATGCACTACATTTCATTAAAGCAATGCAAGATTTTTGTAAAATTTTCTTTTGTCGAAAAAAGATGGCTGACTTCGGGAAGGTAGGATAATTAATTCGAATTAAATAAAATTCATTCCTCACAATGATTATCATCGCTTTGTTGTAATTTGATTTCGGTTTTTCAAGGATATCACATTACAACATTTTTGTTTCGCTCATGTCGCTTGCATCCCTTGACAAGTTACCATATGCAGAATATTTTAATAATCTAATAGATTTTATAAAATAATTAACATATATACATATTTGTGTTTTAAATATCGTAATATGGTGGAAAGCAGTTAAACACAAAATAGTGTAAATAACTATTTGTAAATACAGTGGATCTTTGATTTAAAAAATTTACAATTTTAACATTAATGTGTTCTCTAAATTACGTTTTTAAAGCAAATTAAATTGGTGGCATGAGTTTATAAGATGGTATGGACATGCGGGATGTATGAGTAAGGAAATAATGATAGCTAGTAAGGTAAAATGAAGTGATGAAGATATGATTCTACTTTATGATATATTTCTACTGCAAGCTCAGTTTATATTTTAGTTCTATCCTCCCTACCTATCCCCGCAGAGAAGTGGCATGGTGGTTAGTTAGTTCATGAATATTGCTGTTACATTAGACTTGCATATGCTTTTTGTTTATGTGAACTGATAGTTTCTTTACTACAGGTTGATATATTTTTTACTAGACCTAATCAAAGGATATTACACATTAAGGATTTCGGAAGAACCAAATTAACAAGAAGTACCTAGAAAAATACAAAAATTATATAGCAATAATATTTTTTCTGTATCCATATGTTAGTTGCGTTTGTGATTTTGAAGTGTACATACAATAAAGTGTTTCTGAAAAAGTCTGCCATCTGTTGATATAAGTTTAAATAAATCATTTCAATTAACCTTTGGGTACCGGAAGATCGAAAATAAGATCGGGGGCCGGAGCGTGTATAAAGTAACCCCAGGCATATTTGCATTTGGGTGTTTTATGGAAAAATTTCAAATTTTAAAGTGTAATAACTTTTACGGATTATGTGTAGTGAATCTGAGAATTCGTTGATTTAGATGTCTTCACTGCCCCCACTCTGCCCGACCGGGAAAAGTACATTTTTACTAGTGAAAGTATAGTCTCACTAAAAATGCAAATTCGCTGTAACATATATACTAAATTCAAGAAATACATAAAACAACAAATACACAATCAAAATAAAAAATAGTAAAAATTTTAAAAATAACTGTACTGTAAAATGATTTGTATACTTGATTCACTAATATTTATGTTATAATATTTATAATTCTCTACATATATTATTTACATAATCATTGATTTACTTTAAAAAGATATTTTTTTAACATACATACGTATTATGCATCATGTACTCCTGTCCCCAAATACAATTTTAACTTTTCTGGCGACAGTTAAACAAGTATAAAAAATCTAATATATAAAATCACAGTAACACTTATCTATTTTATTTTCAATAAAGAATTTGGAAAAAAATTAAAAATAATAATTTACGAGTACCTAAGAGCACGAGAGCATGCGCGAATGGTCACATGAGTGTGACCATTCGCGTGGCGCATGGTGACGTATGTCCGGAGAGAATGTTAAAATATCCATGGCGCCAAAGCGCAGGGCATTTTTTATGACCACTGTCTCAATGTAAATATATAATATATATACTGTGATATTTGTGTACAATACCGTCATTGCAGCACTGTCCATACACATTATTATGAGACCATTGTCTCAATGTAAATATCTAATATATATACTGTGATATTTGGGTACAATACCGTCATTGCAGCACTGTCCATATACATTATTATGAGACACTATAATCCCACATCCAACCTGAAAAACTGATTGCAATTTGAGGTGATTTGACACAGTCATTCGCCCAGCCAGGTTACTGATCGGCAGGGGCGTGCAGTGAGAACATTGAGCATGATATTTTGAAACAAAATGGAATTCAAATAAATATGTCTTTATATTCCCCTATCACAATTCGACATAACAACTAGCACAGCTGGTTGAATTTGTGTTCTCATTTTTTAATCCTATCGACTTACGTTAGGCTAATATTTACCAATTGTGTTAGGATAATGCACAACGTAAGAATGTTAATTTATAATCAGTCAGACCTGCTGAGCATGTTAACCCTTTCACCAATACTCTGGAACATGACGAGTCCGAGAGGGATCCCCACGATGGCGTAGAACATCGTGAACAGCTTGCCGCCGATGGTGCAGGGCGTGGAGTGTCCGTAACCTGGGAATGTATAAATAAAGAAATAACATCATTCCGATATAAGAAGATTGCCCTGTTTGGCATTGCTTAAATGTTGTTTTATTCGTCTCTCATGATTTCAATAGAGTAGATGCACTTATGATAAATATCTTTTAAAACATATGTAATTTTCATGCATATTTTAACATATCCAAAGCCAAAAATGAACCAATTGAAAAAATCAGGTAAAACAAGTACTAAGGTGTATGGGTGAATGAGATCTAGGATCTATTTCAAAAAGTAGAAGTTCGAAAAGAGATCGCTATTTTCTAACCATGACCTAAGCCTGCAACTTAAAATGCATATGGTTCGGTGTTATATTGTTGCCACTCTCTTATATGAGGTGGATGCATGGACACTTAACCGAGAACTAATCCGCCAAAGTCAAATGTTGCTCTATAGACGCATTTTGAAAGTTTCCTGGATGGATGGAGTGAAGAATGTTGAAGTCCCCCGGCGTATGGAAAAGGCTGAGAAGTGCTGTGAACTATCAAGACAAGAAAGCTGGAGTATCTCGGACATATTAGGAGAGGACTACAATATAGTCTTAACCAACTCATCATCCAGGGGAAAATAAGTGGTAAAAGAAGCATAGGAAGACACCGCATCTCAAATATTTAATAAAGTAGACGTTTTTGATGTTAGACAAATATATGTCAAAACTGTCCTAGTATACATGTACAAAGGTAATTCATACACACCCAAAACACTATTCATACACGTAGAAACAAAGATTCTATTCAAGTCCCAAGAGCGCGAACCACTTAAGGACAAAGAAAATTTAAACACATAGGCCCGAAACTGTACAATACAATGCTGAAAAGGGTATCACAATTGAATAATCCGATAAATTTAAAAACATTAATAAAATTTGGGTAAGAGAGATGGCTTGACCATTAATTGGGAAACTCATCCAAATAAATTAAGAACTTAAATTTCATGCAGGTAACATATTGTACAATAAAACCCCGTTAATTCGAACCCCGATAATTCGAAATTCGCCATAATTCGAAATTTAAAAAAACCCAAATTGTGAATGTCATAGTAAATTAACCCCGATAATTCGAAAACCCCGATAATTCGTAATTCAAAATATTTTTTAGCCCCTTGCGCTGCAAATCAATACATTTTAGTTCGCGTAATTCGAAATTATTTTGAAATATGACGAAATTGAAAAAATATTTCGAGTTTTTTCGCAAGTGAAAACAACAAATATGTCAATATTGGGTACTTTGAAATGTCACGATTTTTGTATTAGCATAATAAACATTGCGTTTTCGAAATGATTTCTTGAAATATGAAAAACAGACATTTTTCACAAAATTAATGCCTTTTTCACGAGTTTTACGATTCTTGGCGTATTTCGCAATCAATTCACGGTACTTTATGAAATGCCCCTTGTCTATATATATTGTGTCGCGATCCCTAAAATTGTTTAGTTTGCGGCATTTGCACTAATCCTCATACCTAAACGCGTTTTAAATTGTTTTTCATGTTTTTAAATTTGTCTTTAGTTCGATTTTTTTCTATTCACTGTGTTTGTATTATTAAAATATTAAATTTTCTTTGTAAGATGTTTTTAGTGACTTATCTGATTGTTTCACGTATTTATTGACAATTGTATTTCTAGTAACCATGCATTGTTGGTTTGAACCAGAAAAAAGGAGGAATCAAAATTTAAACTCGTTTGAAGATTGAAGAAGCGTTCCATAAATTCAAGTATAATAAACATTTTTGATTATGGCCACTTATCCATGGAAAAAAAGGTTTTTTAAATATAAACATAAATTTAACAAAATTAACAATTTTTCAAGAGTTTTACGATTTTTGGCAAATTTCGCAATCGCGCTGCGATTTTTTTTGTACCTAAAATTTCGAATTAACGGGGGCCCCTATAATTCAAAATTTATTTTTTGGGTCCCTTGAATTTCGAATTAACGAGGTTTTACTGTATTAGGGTATATTTATCTGTGGCTCAGTGTACACGATGATTAATCTTTTTTTAACCTATTTATATAAAATGTATTACATCTTCTAATTATAATTGTAAACTTTACCTGTCTCAACACAGAGCTCTCTTGTGAGACAGACATAGTAAAATTAAACCTTAACAAATGTATATTAAGTAAAGCAATGAAATACATGAGAGGCGAAGAGTACTCCATTCTTCAGCTCGTCATGAAGGGAAAAATTGAGGGTCGCAGAGGGGTCGGAAGGAGGCGGCATTCCTGGCTTCGAAACATCTGAGGGTGGACTGGGATAAGAGCGTGGAAGAGCTGTTCCTCACTGACCTGATCAAGGAAACTTTCTCCCAGGTGATCGCCGACGTCGGGGAGACCCGACAGGGCACATGAAGAAGAAGAAGAATGAAATAAATGAAAAGAAATTAAGAATGAAAATAACCTATGGTGGTAAGCACGGTGGTGGCGTAGTAGAATGCTCCCGTAAACTTCCATTGCTGGCCGGCCTTGTGGGGTTCCGCCTTCAGGACTACGGTCTCCATAACCTTGAAGTCCTCGGAGGAGATGTTGTACTTCCTCTTGACCATTGACTCTATTTCTGAAATCAAATCAAGAGGTTTTTATTCCATCAAACAAATTTGCTTATGTTTTATTTTATATTTATGTAGATATATATTACAGGAAGAGTTATTTGTTATTCAAGTACTGATCCAAAAATGTAGAGATGTGAATACAAATGCACATGGATGCTTCATTGACTTCCATATAGCGTTTGATAGTTAGACATGATAAAATTATTGAAATCCTGAAAGTATCTGAGATAGACGATTAAGATATAAAAGCAATAGTCAGAACCAGAAAGCAGCAGTAAGGGTAGAACGCTGTCTAATAGATGAAGTAGAAATAAAAAGAGACCTGCGACAGGAATGCATTCTTTCACGCATACTCTTCGACTTATATTCAGAATAAGGCTTAGCGTATGCTGACGCACAGGCGACGTAGCGTAGTTCAGGACAGAATTCGGTGCAAACGTAGGCTACGAGCGCATGCTGGGGCACAGAAATATTGACAGACACACGCATTCATGTAACGGCTGATACAGCTCACGAGTTGACGATCAAAATGAGTTCAGAATTCAGACTATGAAATTAACGAGTTGTTACTTTACAGTCTGGCAAATCGTAAAAAATCTATTTGAAAAGTGATTAGGTATCTACTTGAAAAAACATTCTAGTCGTGGAGATTTATTACATTTTGCAGAGTTATCTGATGAAAAATTTCAAAATTACTATCGGTTAGACAGATCTCAATTTGAATATGTTCATAACTTAATGTCTCACAATAATGTCTTTTTTGAATAGTCTGGATGACGTGTATCATATAAACAAGGTTCAATTTG